>RBZT01000578.1:0-300239 GCA_003693705.1 Polymyxa betae
CGATGCTGTACAGTACTTAATAAATGGACAGCTGTAGCTCCCGAACGTAGTCAACCCGGAAACTCCTACACCGACCATCGATGTTCCTATTGTAATCAAAAGGCGACCGGCCTCTATGTCGAAAGGATGACAGAAGCGGGCCTAGCCGGATCGGCCGCAACGATGACTAACCCTAAGCTCACTGCGAAAGAAAAATCTTTGGAAAAGATTCTCTGTAATGGAAAAAGTTACGGAATTATTGAATAGAGGAGACCCACCTGAGACCTGCTCTTGAAATATGTGCATATATTTCAAGAGTCCCGCGTGCATATTAGGTCTCAGGTCCCCGGGACCCAAGTTGCGCACTCGCGGAAGGGCGACCTGGACCGTTTATATTTATTGAACACAATGTGTATACCGCCTACCGGTATCCTAAAAATAATCTCTCCTCTAAGTCTGAATTTAATGAAATTGAATTTTGAAAAATAGTTTCGTTAATCTATTTGCTTGTGAGACAAATAAACAGTTCTGATTCCGGGTCAGTGAGGAGATGAGACTTTTCGATATGGTTGAAGAGTGTGTTCTGTGTCACCTGATTACATTTATGATCATTAGAGGTGGAACCCCGGATTTGCACGTCCACGATTGATTCTTCAAACATCACGCTGTGGTGCAGGCCGCATCGAAAGAGTGGCATTTATCTTCGCTGTCTGAAATGCTGAAGTGAACGGGACTGCAACAAAATCGGTAACAAACGTGGATTTCTTGACAAGAGCAGTGCTATTTGCGAGCGTCATGAAATACAGTTAGACCGGACGGACTTTCTCGGACAGCGTAGGTCATCGGTCTGTTACCAGCGAAGGGCGTTCCCCATCAGTCCATCCAGTAAAGTCAGCTCCATCCATTCGGATTTCCAAACCCATCGCTTTGTCACTATAAGACAACTTTGGAGATGGGGAATATTTTCAAGGCCATTTTCGGGATTCTGTCGCTGTTCGCTGTGGCAGCGGTGACCGCCTCGCCATCTGATGTTGACATTGTAGCGAAATTATCGCCATTGCTTAACTGGCCAGCTATTCAGTTCCATAACCTGCATTCTGCTGAAATTGATTATGCAGTCACTTCTGCTGATGTTCGCGACGAAGTCGATTCCATTTTGAATCAAATTCAAAGGCAGGCTTGCTAATCTCGCTTGTGATGTTTGTTGATTCCGAATAGGTCTTCGATGGAATCTGTTTTTGATCAAATTGCAGAATCAACCAGCTTAGCTGATACGGCAACGCTGATTAAGCGTACTTTAGCCCTGTCTTCGCTATTGGCACTGTTCGAGCGTATGAACTTAACGACAACCGAGCTTGCATCATTACAGAAAGTGACCGAGGAATACCGCGATCTTTGCAAGAAGACGTTGGAACTCGGCAGCGATTCGTATCTAGAGCAGCTGTTGCGCGTGTTTATCAGGGATGTCGGGCGTCTTCTTCACCGAATTCTTTGCTCTCATGAAGGCATCGATTCTCAAGAGAGAGAAGTCCTGGATTTTCTGTATTCCCATTATTTGGCCACACCGACATTTGCCACATTGCTACGTCGGTATATGGCGTCGAGCGAACCCATCAAATCTCAAGTAACGGCCGCTTTACAATCGTAAGTGTCAATTGCCTCATCACTTTCTCTTCAAATCAATTTTGACATTAATGTCGCGTTTCCTCACTTTTTAGATTTTGCTGTTTTATGTCCTACATTGGGATTAAGCCGTGTTCAGATTATATAAGTTAATTCCATTTCCCGAACAGCTGAACTTGCTCTGCGCTGAGAAGATCGCTGAGATTCAATCGATGAAGTTCATGAAACCACTCATACCTGACCTCCCTCTGGTTGAATGGACGAAAGTTAATACAGCGTTCTCCCAGCTGTTGGAAAAGTACATTTTGTTTCCATTAGAGAATCACACCATGCTAACTTGATCGCAGATCAGCGTTTCTTGAGGGCCAATCAACTGAATTTCAGGGAAGTACAGTCGAGAAAAGCCTGCTGAATTCGTCAGTCGAGGACAAACTGGCCCATTGCATTGCTGTTCGGATTGTCATCGTTCTACTTAATGCGACAGCCAGCTTCGAGCCGTTCTTGTCGATGAATTTCACGAAACTTGCGAACAAGCTGCGCGATTGTCATTTCCAAGAGATCTACGAGCTGTTTGCCAACGAAATCGGTGTCGATGTTCTGCACAAGGTTTGTTCCAATGACTTGAAGCGATTCCTTATCCTGAAGTAATTAAGATTCTACGCTTTATCGACAAATACGTGGAGCGATCCCTCCTAAGCATGGTCAAATCGAACAAGGCGATGTTCCTTTCAACCAACGATTTCGACTGTCCTGGGGTCATCTACCAAAGTGAAACGGAATTTGGTTCCAATTCAATGGGAGACATTCCACTCGGAGAGATTGTTCAAGATATCGAGGCAACTTTCACCAAGTTACGAAACAGCTTGTTGGTATCTGCTGCTGTCCTTTAACCTTCATTTAGTGTATCATTCAGAAACGGAGAAGTCGAAACAAAAGCTTGCCAGTTTTGTCGTGATTTTCTTGAAGTTGCATTTCGACAAGCTGACAGTATCAATCCGTTGGATAACAAGATTGTTCTGCTTGACTATCAGCGCTCCATTCTATCCAAATGCCGATTTTCGAGTCAACCTCCAGTAGTAGTCGTTTCCCATTGTAGTCAATATAATTTATCCCTTAATCAGATCGCTAATGACCGAGCTGCCTTGATTGCAGACTATATCAGCGAACGTGTCATTGACTTAGTCTTCAGTCCCGATGAGTCCATCCGAGCTCGCGTTATGCAGCGATTAGAACCGCTGAATTCGGAGAAAGAGCGTTTGCTATTGAGGCTGTTGGACGCTGATGACAACGTCCTTCGCTCATTGGTCATTCTGCAGCGTCTAAAGCAATTACGTCCTGCATCGGAAGCTAGAATTGGTAAGAAAGAGGTAACCCTGATGAAGGTGCTCAATCTCGAGATCGGGGCCAAACCTGCCTCGACGCCATCATTGGTGTCATCCCCATCGACCATGACGATAACGTCATACTCGTATGGATCAGGTTCAGCTGATTCGTATCAGGACGATCATCCACCTTCCCGAATCCATCAGCAACCTCAGGCATATCTCTATCCGGAGATGGTCAGCTATCCTCATCTTCCAATGCCGCCGATTGGAGCAGTACGTCCCTCGATTCCACTTATGATGCCCTACTGTCATGAAATGACAGCCGCGTATGGAAGCTCATATCTCTCTCCCGCTGATCTAGCGATGTATGCACAGCAACCTCATTCGCCTTTTCCGATGCCAATGCCAATGCCGCCCTTTATGCAAACCGAGTCACCTCCCATTTTCCCATTGTTAACACCTATGCAGCCACCAACTCAGCCCATCTACCAGCCGGCGTTCCAGCCGTTTTCTCCACCACAACCTGCAAGTCCATCCAATCAGATGGCAATAACGGAGCGAGTTCAAGGAAATCCGGAAAATCGGAATATGGTAAATAGCCAGGAATCTAGAAACAGGTTATATCGAAAATGGAAGTAAATTATCTACTCTATCTACCCTGTTATCCTTTGCATCGAGCTGTGACTGAGACTTGTCCGAAGATGGATTCAATTTCGATGCTGTCGTCCTTAACATATATTAATTCCTTTTATTTGACTAGCATGATTTTCTTGATTGCTCTTCCCTGCAACTCCAAGTTTGCTTTCTTTCGCATATCTTTATCATCTTGCTGTTGGAGCTTATATCCGCCATATACGTAGACGACAGTGGATATCACCATCAACATGCCCGACGTGATCTTAATCAAGGGCATGCTCTCGTTAAACAACAACCAGCTTAAAATCATAACCAAGACTCTTCGTGGCCCGCCCAGAGCACGCGTCAGCACAGCACTTGCAAATGCTGTAGTTGCTACACTTGAGAACAGAATCACCGATCTTGCTGTAAAAAACATTCAGGCACTGATATGATTTGAGCCAAATATCACGTACAGACCCAGATACCGATGCAAACGCCAAAAAACAATCGCGGATTGCCCTGCTGTTGGATATGATCAAAAAGTCTAGGCCATGCGGCTGCTTCTGGACTTGTCAATGCCACAGGCACGAGAATCACTGCTACGAACAGCGACTGTAAGGCATTGTTCTCAAGGATCGTCATGACATCATATTTGAGATTCTCATGTGTGAAGAACACGTAGTTTAACACACCCATCAATGCAATTAGGAATGCACTTAGCAAGCAGCACAGCATAGCGACAAAAAACGATACTTGCTGCTTCGGAAGGTCGAAATCTACCGGTTTGGCAACAGCGATTTCATCTTGATTCGTGGCGGTTTTCAGAAACAGCATAGAGACACTGATGAATGTTACTCCCACAGAAATAAAGTGCCATGGTGTGAACTGTAACAATCGATAAACTGAAAAGAACTTTCAATACCGTTTGTTCTAACTACCTTTTTCTTTGTAAACACCATCATGAGGATTATAGAAAATACCATGGCAGCAGAGCCAAGGATTGTGAAAATAGACGCAGGCACAGTATTGAGGCCGACTGATGCAGCATAGCAGCTACAGAACTTCAGTCAAAGTTCATAATCGTAGGGTTGATGTTCCTACCTGATGCAGTCCAGGATGGCCATGACGAGGTACATTGGTAGGCGATAGCGCCAGTTTTGAATACGGATTCCGTTGGACTTATATAGGCAGACGCCAATCCATGCAAGCAATGATACGGGAAAGCTACAAGTTTCTAACAGTAGATGAAGCATCGGCACACTGAGGACATAACCATCGCCTGCGACGTGGCGCTTCAGAGGCTGAGCAACAAGAGTGGCGGATGCGCGGAAGCAGACTTCGAGTATTGAGACGCCGACGAGAATCGCCACCCGCCTTGTTCTAGATGATCTTGTCGGCATCTTTAACAGATCTATTAATGTATGGGCATAATTAGCGTCACGACCAGAACGTGCCGACGCGGTCAATCAAATGATTAATAGAGAGCATTGATAAGAAGGATCCCCCCCTTCCCCGGGACCAGATGCGGATTCCCAAACCCTAATCCAGTGCGAGCATTACAGTGGCGGGCCCGTTCCGGACGTCTGTCCGCAGAGTTTATGGATCCTCGTCCCGCTAAAGTAAACATTTCGAAAAATGATCGACGGTGCCGACTATGGAGCGTTTTTAGCTTATAAATAGTGTGTCCACCGCTTCCGCTTCTATGATACGTAAGTGATATCTTCCGGGCCAAAGTCCTTAAATCAACCTTTATTTTCGACCTAAAGTGCGTACAATTCTCGCGGGGAACCCTGAATTTTAGTCTTGCTGATAATATTTCATTGCTGGTGCTTGATTTGAAAGACAAGTGCCAGCTACGAATCCCCAACATTTCTTAAAATGAGTGCAGCCAATGGCGTGCGACTCAAAACCGTCCGACTGGTTGCCCTGCAGCCATCGCTGTTGCTCCTGATGGTGTCATTGATCAAGGATATAGTCGGCCACCACATGCGTGTCGTCTTGTTCCTAGCGATGCAAAAGCGTTCATGATGCTACTAAAGAAGCACGTTACAAGTTTGAAATTTATAAAATATTGAGATTTTACTGGGGCTTTGTAAAGCGTTAAATTAACGAAAAAGTTATTTCTGTTCATCCTCCCAACACAATCATAATCTGTCGAGGTGTCTTCACGTTTTGCCTTACCACGAACTGTAGGTTTCACTTGGTCAAAAATTGGTTAGAAAAGGTGCAGCGTATCATCCCGTGTCACCCTATGGAAGGTTTCGCTGAACTCAGAGCAGCGCGATCAGCTACTCGATATCCGATCACTTCATCCATCATCATCAATGTTATTTTTCTCGCAACCCCGATGATTGATTTAGGATTGCTGTTTTATTTGTAACTTGTTTCAGAACAGCGACGAGATTTCGATCATGACTTTGAAGCTGGCGTCTTTGTGTTTAGGTATGAGCGAGCACGCAGGCGGGCTTGGAAGGTTATGTATACTTTGGTTACAATCTCCATTAGACTTTCCGCATTGATCAGCGATGGCGCCCAATCCATTAGTCGCTCTAGTAGTGCCATACCGACACTCATTGATAATTGAATAAAAAACTCAGACACCTGCTTCGAGGTCCATCCACAAATATCTGCAACTGAATTAGCCCACCTCGAAACTTGTGTTCAATTGCTCTTACAAAGCAGAATTGGAATTGCTACGCTCCAGACTCGCGAAACAGCTCGCTTAATCACGACCCAAATCCAGAGTACGATTCCGGTACTGGAAATCCATTGAACGAACGTAATCAGTTGAAGAACAGCGACAGCCGAAGTTTGCCCTTGTTCAGAAGCCTTTTGTAACGAACTCATAATATTGGAAATCACAACAGAGATGCTGATCTGAAGAACAGTTTTAAAGGCAGACATGACGCCTTGCTGCGAGGTTCCCGTTGTCGATTCCATATAGCTTTCCAGACTATAACGACCGGAAGATGATTCGGCACATTATAGTAAGGATCAATCTAACTGGGAGGTAATCGAGTTTCTCGGTTTGTTTAGACCAGATAACAAAACCAACGAGACGAGCTTTCGAGAATAAACTGTTGCACCTGTCTTACTCATCGATATATTCACATTGCTGTAATCATCCAAACTATTTGCTATCATTGCTTCAGGTCCCGATTTTATCTGGCAATATTTTGCTATATCTGAAGATATCCTGTATATAGTTTCATAAATTTGGACATATGCCAGCTAGATTTTTTTGTTCAAGTCTGTGAAACTCGTTAATATCCATCGAGATTAGATGTGTCGAACAACTTTAATTGTGTTGTTAATCCTCGCCTTTCAGACCGCCCGGTGCGTTGGTGATATTGCATTTACAATATCACGGCTTCAGCAACAACCTCGATTTACAAAAAGTCTTTTTGTAAGAAAGCTACTCTCGATCGACCATAACTCTACTTGCAGCAACAACATATGCGTTTGGAGCATCGAATCACCGCAGCCAACGACCACGATCGCTTTACAGCAAGGCTGCTTATACCCGCGACAAATTCGTAACTATGTCGGGCATTACACATGGGATGCCATAGCCAGCCACGCCGACATGGAACTCGTCCAGCAACGCTGTCCCGACCTGAATATCGCCCCGGCGCCAACTGCGATCAAAATCGGCCTCGACTGGGACCATGATTTCTACATTCCTGGATCTCTCCCCTACAACAAATCGATTATGGTCGCCATTGATAGAAACTGCTCAAAAACGAAATCCGACTGGGAAACGTTGCTCTCCAATGTGTCGAATGCGACTTGGGCGACAAAAGTAGGGAGCAACAGGCTTAGGGTTTCTGTATCGGGAGGTGCCTCTCGTCAAGAAAGAGAAAATATCGTTGTATTCTTATCAGAGGACCTGTGCGTCCTCTTCATTGATACAAATTCTCCAGCGGACGTCTTAAATCGCAATGCTGCCCCGTTAGTGCAATCAGCATTGCGTCCTGGGGATCAGGCCTCGATATGGGCAAGGGGCATCCGAGGACAGGATCAGATCGTGATTGTCGCCGATAGCGGATGCGATTACGATCATTGCCTGTTCACTGCTGATGGTGACCCTGATCTGATTCCTGGGTATTACCATCAGAATCGAAGTAAAATCCTGGCGTTTATTCAGGATATTCCTGGATCCAGCCTTGGCGATCTAAACTCAGGCGGCCATGGAACTCATGTGGTAAGCCATATTTTTTCGGAGTCTGGCAAATCTGGATTTGGCATTCTCGATCCGAAAGCTGCTAACAGAATTATCTAATTGTGCTTTTGCCCTAGGCTGGCTCTGTGGCTGGGCATTCACAGGCTGAGAACTCGGATTTGATTTCATATCAAGGAATGGCGCCGGATTCAAAACTCGCTATTTATCAACTTGATTTTAATGTATTCTGATAAGACTACTTTGCAATATCCGTTGAGACCTGAATCTTTAGGCTGGTATTGATATGATTGAGTATCGCAACATAATCCAGACTATTTCTTCAAATTATGGAAATCGTCGGGTGGGAATCTCGACAAATTCTTGGGGAAGTTCTTCTAATTCTTTGTACGAAATCTTGAATCTGTGCTTGTCTCTACCAATATTTATAATTAGCTTAGGTATAGCTCATATTGGTCATCATCGATAGACCAAGCTGCGTGTCAGAATCCTGAGATTTTGTTTATTTTCGCTGCTGGGAATTACGGCAGCAACCAGAGGACTCTAACGACCCAGGCTTGTACTATCAACAATAATGTTTGGCGATTTTTAACTGCTTACCAGGTTCAAAGAATGTTCTTACTGTGGGGGCATCGACCTCTAACAATTATCCAGCTGACGGTATGATCTAGAACGAGAAATGATATTCGTATCGATTGATGATGTGCAACCAGCTGGGCTCCAGTACCGTTCGGATTTAATAATGGGTTTCTCTTCTCGTGGCCCATCTGGTGGTTTCTCTCCAGATCCGTCAAGTAAGCAAGTTTGATCTTAGCTCTCATTTTATTCTAACTGTACGGAAAGGCATGCGTCGAATCAAACCGGTTCGATGTGGTATCGGCTGCGTTCCTTCTTATTTAACTTGTATTTAAGGATATCATGGCTCCTGGTGATGGAATAACATCAGCTAATAGTGACGGGAATGTTAAGAGTCATCAATGCCCTTCAATATCCCAGCTGTCAGTGAAATCGGGCACTTCTATGTCAACTCCCATTGTCGCCGGGGCAGCTGCTCTAATTCGGCAGTACTTTATGGAGGTAGCTGCTTTTTGCCAAATTTCCCAATCAAACGTCTGATGGTCATTAGGGTTGGTATCCAACTGGAATTAAGACACCTGTAGATGCATTTGTTCCATCATCCTCTTTGTTGAAAGCAATGGTTATCAACAGCGGCAAGCCTATGCTTGGAGCAGTAACAGCTAACAGTATGTTACGTGAGTCAGGAGTCTGCACTTTAATCATTCGTTTTTAGGAAATGATTTTTATGAAAGGATCGCAAATATTCCTTCATTCTCTCAAGGTTCATTCATGAGCACTCTTATTATTGATTGCATTCAAGCCATTTTAGGATTTGGTCACATATCTCTCGATCGTGTACTTACATTCAACTCATCTCAGCTTTTTGTGGATGATTGGACTGCGCTCTTACATGCTGAATATAAAGCATATTGTTTTGAACGGTTGGACCCAGGAGCTGAAATTAAAATTACTCTTGGTGACGGTTTATGTGCAAAATCATTGATTAAAAGCTAATACTCGGTTATATAGTTTGGACAGATCCTGTTCCCACTCCAGGAGTTAGCAATGTTCTGGTAAACAATCTGGATTTGACCGTGGTCAATGTCTCTCGAGTTCACGACCCGAATCATCTCGATGATGACACAATTATCCGTGGAAATGCTCGAATCGAGGGCGAATTGCAGAACACTTGGGATGTGTTTAATAATGTTGAACAGGTGCAAAGGGTTTCGTTTGTAATTAATGTTGACTGGATATATCTTAGGTTGTGATTCCTGCTGATGGGTTTTCTCGCTATTGGGGGGTCTTCGTGCATGCAACTCAGATTCCGAATTCTGTGTCTCAGCATTTTTCTCTTGTTATTACAGGTGGATCGTTTCAGTCAAGCCCACTTAATCAATGCGGAATTGATTTATCAAATTCATTACCTGCTCTCGTACCTCAAGCGGTATACCCCAAGCAAGCCGATCCAGTGCTTGTCGAATTGACCGACAATGGGTTCGACTCGTGTTTCAATTTGACGTTATCATCAATGTCACATGGAGTGCCAGTTTATTTTAACATTAAGTACAACTATACAGGATCACAGTCATTCGACCTATCAGTTAAGTTATTTGCAGTCGTTTCATGTCCGATGTTAAATTACAGTTCAGAAACAAAGATATCTTGTCATAACAATTACTCGCTCGACTATCAACGTAAGTTTATGCCAACGTATAATTTGTCAATTTCGGAAAGATCTTTAGGACGAGATAGATACTAATCTTGATCTATTTGCTCAAGAGGGGTTTGTAAAGGTTTTTTCCAGCGCTTCTGCCCAAGATGTCACTATTGACTGTACAAGTTGTGTTTATTCAAAGAGTATCGTTTGGAGTCCAATTACCAAAGTCAATCAAGATTTCACTGCAGCTGTGTTCTTAGCTGGAGGGCGCCTAGACTCCTGCTTTAATGTCACAATTTCGATAGCAGAGGTGTCCGAGCCTTCGAGTCAGCTGACTATGTCAACTGAGAATTTTGACATTTTAATCCCGAAGGTCGGTGAGACGATTTAACTTCATTTATATCGCCTCATTGCGTGAATTAGGGTCGCTTAGCACCATCTCTAAATCTGACTGCCGGCCACAACTCTGGGCGCAAGACAAGCTCGAAGTCGTATGTTGAGCTGTCGCTTGTACATTCTGTCAACGCAAGCGCGGATGTACCAGACGACATCGATTTTTTCGTTCGCGATTTGTCTAAGCCCAACTTATTGTGGCCATGGAAAAATAGCCTCGTTGATTGCGAGTTCCCCTATTGTTCAGTTTCTCGATCCGTTATCCGCATTGCTCCATATAATTCTAGCGCACAATATCAGCTGGTATTCTTTCGATTACCCAAACCAGAATATGTTTCTCAATCCAATTCACTTTCTGCCAAGCTAAGCGTTAAAATATCTGGTGACAAGACCACAGACAACTCTGACCTTTCTCAGACGATTTATGTCAAGGGCAAAGATCAAAGATGCCCTTCATTACCTAGTGAAACATTTTCGTGCAATCTGCCACAGAAGCAATTGCTTTTAAAAGGACCTCTGATGCTGGATGCAAAACTTGCTGCAACCCGCATCAATGGGACTATTCGTTCTGTCAAGGATTTCACATATATGGGCTGGATATTCAGGCAGTCTGGGCAAAATGCATACGACGTCAATATTCTGACAAACCCAAAAGAACCCAACGACATCGAATACAGCGGAATTCCAAGCCTATGGTTATTGGCCAACGGGCAAATACAAGTTTTTTTGTCGGTATTGAACGGCCCTTACTGGCAAATTCAGAAGTAAGATAAGCACGAACTTCATCTCAATGTGTTGATTATTATTTTCAGATGTACCAGCTCCGTCGTAGTTCCTGTTAATTCTTGGTCTGCATTCTCTGTATCCATTAGTTCGATTGATAATTCAATATCCATCTGGATTGACGGTTACGGTTCCATTTCCGCTTCGACTTCTGTATGCTCAGTTAAACCTAATGGCATCACTGCTCCGTTTGTTAAGTACCCGTTGAAGCTGGCTTCAAACGTTATTTCAGATACGGCAGTCTGCTTAGCCAACTTAATGTTCTATCCTTCTAGCTTGGACCCGGAAACATCGGTCTCTTGCTTCAGAGAATCGAATTCATTGTCGAAGGTGAGCTTTGAAGACAGATTGTTTACTGGCATCCCTGCAAGCGACAGAAGCAAGGTCTATTTGGCCATAGGGTCTTCTGTATTGGTTGTTGTTGCTGTTGTTCTTATTCGCAGAGTCGTAATCAAGAGGCAGCATTCTAAGTCAACGAAGGTTCTGCAAAAACCAAATGAGATCGAATGTAGCCATCCCAGGCCAAGACCACGCCATCCTCACCATCTTGATGTGGCATCTGGAATTCTAGATGTTGCAAACGTGGCACCTAATGCCAACAATCCTGTGACTTTAGGTGAAAGCAACGCGTTAAGAAAGCGAAATATTTCTTTCGATATAGAAGATGGCTCCTGTCCAATACCTCCAATGACGCCCATAATGCATAAAGATTCTCCAAGTGGCAATCGACGAAAAATGTTACCAACAACATTTTCAGAGTAAAAATGTGTTTGAACATCATAAGAATGAAACACAATTACACAATTTATAAGCGGCTTTTGCATGCTGATTTTCGGCAGACGGTTGCACGTATAAGACCGTGTGGCTCATCGATAGGTAGATATATATCATTATCAAACTGATGATAGAGATATTAGCATAGAAGACTAGGATAAACCGGCAAACCTTTCTGTTGAATGGAGACAAACTCATGGGAATGTAATGAATGTTGGCTAGGAGAATCACATGAGCATGTTTGCAAGAAACAACCAAAGAAACATACGCATCTCTAGAGTGATCGAATCAATATCTGACACTGTCGTCAAAGTAGCAAGGCTCATTTCGTAAAGCTATTGCAATCTTAGATCAAAACTACTCGGGAAAAAATCTCAAATACAGTTTTTTGAACTGAAGGACTGTATACACCATTCGTTTCAGGGTTACCAAAAAATGCTTCGGTCAAGGAGGCCTTAATCGACGATCTAATTTGACAAAAATTCGTAGACTTAGAGATACAACGGTAGCTGGGACACGCTATGAGATCGACGCACATCAATCCAGGACTATTTGTTTACCTCCACGATCCTGAGACAGAGGTAGAAAGAACGCGATCACTGACTTCAGGCAGAGTCGTATTCGTACATTTAGCGAATTTTTCGAAACCAGACTTATATTTAATTTTAGCGGTTTGAGACTTAAACATAAATACGCTAACCTGGGTAGTCTTAAGTACAACGTAATTCTTGAAACCAGAACTGATGTTTGAAGTGTTTCTGGTAGCAGTAAGATCAGCAAAATCAACTGTAGGTCCATCACGAATGAATCCTGTAAAATGTTACGCAAGCTAATCAATACGAGCAACACTTGCCATGCGGATGGGGTTTTCCCTTGATGTTCACTCGCTTCCAAGGAACCGATTCAATTTCAATACGAACCTGAAAAGTTTGTTAAGGTTCAACATCAGGTAGAGGGCACTTGTAAGAAAACTGCAAACCTGGGACATTACTTCGTATCTCTTCAAGAAAGTTTCTGCAAGCTCAAGAGCGAACAGTTCGATGTTCAAGGCCTTGGATTCTTTGGCTACGACATTGACAGTATTCTTTATCGTATCGGTAGGGACTAAACCTACAATAGTTGTTGAATTTCAAGCATGCACCATTCTAAAACAACCTACCTGAATTATCGCCTTCCGTGAAGGATTTCTCGGCTTTTGATAGCACGGTAACACGCACGCTCATCTCGATAACATCATGGCGATTCCCGGTTCGATGCACTCTCAAGACGCGAACTCGATTCTTGCCATGACTGTGCGCCTGCAGCTCAAACGATGAGGACATTTAGGTTGAATATAATACCAATATAAAATGAATCTTTGTTAGGTATGACACAAGTTTACAGAAAATCTGGATAGGATAATGTTACGTTGGGGGCTGCTCCAGAAAATATTTATTCTGAAAACCAGATGACGAGAAACGCCGCATGTGGAGCATTGCTAATATTTATATTGGGATCGTTGAACCTGAAACCCCATTGGGCTCTGAGACTTTGGTATTTGCTGATACAGAAGCGAACCAGCCATCAGCTAATCGGGTAATCGACAGAATCTTCCACAAACAGCCCATTATCAATCATCAGCATGCTTGATGGCAAATGTTTCGTCCATTGCAGCAGTACGGCTGCTCTTGACTACGCTCTTGACTAAACAGATGAGCAATTCTACCTCTACTTGCTATGTTGCTGCGTGGTTGCGCGCTCCTATATAAATTGAACATCTGTCTAATGCGGGCTGCGCGCCTTCCTAGAGTCGCCCCTCTCTGCTGTATAATCGGCCATCACCACATCACATTTCGTCGTCACAGTGACCGTCATCGTCCTTAACCGGCAGCGAACGGCGGCCCAAATTGTCCATGTCGTCCGGCGCCGACCTGAAATGCGTATTGCTGGGGCAGAAAAATGTTGGCAAAACCTCGATCTGTACGTCGGTCGGCGTTATGATCGGCTATCATGCTGATGCTTTTTCTTGTAGTTAATAGATATGTTTATCAAGAATTTGGGCCAACATCGATGGTACATAGCCGGTTAATTACTTTGGTCGTCATTCTGATCGTATTGTTGATAGACTATCGGGGCGTATTTTGCAGTGAAAACATGTAGAATCGGATCCGGATCTGCGTATAGCTTAGCAATATGGGATACGGCCGGCGAAGGTGGATGACATCGCTTAGATGAATGCAATCATTCACTAATGTTATTTTTTCTATGTAGAGAAGTTCGACAGTCTGACGAATTTCTATTGTGCGTTTCATTTCGTGATCTTCCTTATTAACTGTGTTTGTTAAATTGCAGTTAGGTAGAGGAGCTCAAGCTGCTGTTATCTGCTATGATATCACCAGCATGCTCTCATTCCAACGCATCGATCGTTGGATTGATAAAATCACGAACGAAGCCCACGATGATTGCGTCATCGTTTTTGCCGGGAACAAACGTAATTTGGTTTTGCTATGGTTTGATGCTCATGCTGAATCAATGTCAGTGGATATTGTTGAGGAATCCCCGAATAAGAGACAGGTGCCGTTTGCTGACGCCCAAGCGTTAGCTGCACAATACAAAGGCGAGGCTTTCGAAGTATCGGCAAAGACTGGCGCCGGAGTCGCCGAAATCTTCGATGCCGTTTTGAGACTGTCGATTAAGCGCGACGCGTTCGAGAGCGGGCGTGACGACTCGGGCAATGTGAATCTATCGCATGCACCCAGCAATAACTCAGCATCGGGATGTCGATGCTGATCCCCAATATACATTACCGATCAAATATACAGTTGCACAGACATTACTACTAGATCACTCAGTTCATCCAGCTGGTCTCTGCGTTTCTCAGATTTCCCGCTACAATAATCGCCTACAGCTGCAATTTGAGCGTTGTTCTGTTTAGGTCGCAAATTTCGGAAACCTGAGCCTCTAGGTATAATTTTGGAATTTTCGCTTAAAAGGTGTTTTGAAATCTCTCACTTGCGCCGTTTCTCTGAATAGGGACATCAACAAAATCAATACGAATTTAGTATGTTCTCATTGCAAATTGAGGATTCAGGCGGTCAATCGAACCTTATCTTCTAAATCTTTTTCGGTGAAATGGCGCCGTCTCCGAGTCGGAATTTGCTGGACCGGCTATCCGTCCTGCCACAGAATTTGCATATCATTATTCGTTGTTAAATGCCGGGTCGTTTTCTAAGCGCGATCGCCATCCTGGGTGTTGGATGTCTCTCCGCTCAGCGTATCCAAGTGAGTATTAAAATCCCAGATGTCATTTGCGCTAAGCTCTGCGCTAGGACGAAGACCGATTCAAGGAGATCGATTCTGATCTGCGGAAATTGGATCTGGCATACTCCCGGCTCAGAACGCGGACCGATATCCTTGAGAAAACCATGCAGAATGACATCAAACAGACAACAACATCGAGTACATCGGCCACGTCATGAAATCCTTCCTCAAAGCATGATTGTGATGCCGTGCTGCTCCCTACATGTCGTACAGCCTACTACTAACTAATTCACCATAATGTGTGTAATCCCATGAGCTCAATCTTCTATAGTCTAATTGAACGTGGGAACCGTTTTGCTGTAGATTGCACCCATATACACGTTTTAAGACCATTCGCAAGTAGAGTTTTGCGTCTTGCACTTGCTGCCTTACCCAGCTCGATAACAGCGGGCCAGGGCCACTTCCACTTCTGATGTAGATGGCAAAATAGCGCATATGTTGCAATGGTGATCACTCCGTTCACTGCGTTCTGACCATGATGGCCCCCTCGATACTGTGACGTCCGTATGATGTGCAGCTTGTTGTTGCATCTTTGCCTGTTCAATCTGCAATCAGCAAGTATTATTGACGCGGTTTCCAGCGGTTATTTATGGATGCAAAGCCATGCACAGTAAATCCTGATAAATCGACATACAAGACCGGACATGAGCCGGCGCGGCGCATAGCTCTCGGAGCTGCATGCTGCTGCTGCTGTTCCACCAACTTCTGCGTCTGTTGCTATCCGTACGGACACCGTCATCTGGCTCTCATTTACAAATCCAACTCTATAACAACAGATCCGTCATATTTGCCACTTTGTATTCGACGGTTATCGTATTGGCCGGTATCGTCGTCACCAATACCGGCGATGTTTATGTGAGCGCCCCGGAGCAGCATCAGATCGCACGTTTCTCGTCTGCCAGTAACGAGTTCACGATGGTTGCCGGGAACGGGACACGCGGATACCGTGACGGGCCGGCCAGCACGGCCATGTTCAACTACCCGACCGGACTGGCCCTGGATCCCAGCTCAGGTCGCATCTACATCGCCGATCAGCTCAATCATTGCGTTCGCATCTACGACCCGCATACCGCCTCCGTATCGACTCTGATCCGTGACCTACCGTACCCGCACGCGGTCCAGTACGTCAACCGGCAGCTGTTCGTCCTGCATGGTCCACTGAACGGAACCCGGATCGGACGTTTGGATGCAGATGGCTCCCTGAGCGTGATCTTGGGGAACTATTCAATTGGAGATGGTCCTCTACCTACCCGATCTGCAAATATATTCGGTGTGGGAGCTGCTGGTGCTATATTGTATGTGACACAATATCAGCGCAATTCCATAGATCGCATTGATGTCAGGACCGGCGTCATTACCGACCTGAAATCGGTACTGAACCCCGCCAACGTCGATAAGATCATGTTCGGGCCGCTCGGTGTCGTCGTGGCTTCCGCGAACCACCACGATGCCGCCTTCCTATACGTTTATGAGTCGAATTTGGCTTATGAGATCGACCTGGATCTGGGTTCTCTACGGATTCTATCGGGATATCAGGATCGAGTTCAATATTGGCATCATCCAAGTCCGGATGTATCTATGAGGGCTGCTGTCTATACAAACACCGCTCTATACTTTATCGATCATGATGATCACGACGAGAGATCCCTCTACAAAATCCGTCGTATGTCTCTCTCCTAATGCGATTAATCTGCTCGCATCAATTCACTTACAACAAAGTTCCGGCACGGAAGCGTCGTGCTGGGCCAGGCCACCCCATATCCCTAACATCCCCCGTCGTACTGGGCCACCCCATATCCGTAACATTCCAAGTGTGATTCAATGCAAGTGTCAGTATTGGTTCTGATTCTATCGATTGTGGTCATTCTGGCCAGGGATGATGGTCATGTTGATATAATTTCATATAATGTGCAATCATTCCCAGATTGGATACAGTCTATAGTCTATTTACCGAATCAAGGTCGGGTCGAATATATCCCCGAAAAGACCTTGGAAGCTGCCACAAATCTGCTCAACCATCAACCAGATATGATTTGTTTTCAGGAGGCGTTCTCAGAGGATGTCCGGAACCAGATCAATACGTTTGCCAAACTGCACAATTATTATTCTCTTGGTCCTGTCCCGGCAAGTATACTACGATTTCAACCTTGTAATGGTGGCGTTATGCTTCTATCAAAGACCCAATTCACCTATCACACCATCCAAGGATTTCCAACGACTACGACTTGCGGTCTGGATCGATTCGCTAATAAGGGTTTCATTTATGCTGAGACCATAATCAACAATGCTGCGATCGGTATCGTCGCCACCCATTTGCAAGCCGTTGATAATCATTGTGCCTCCTATACGATGACTGCAGAGCAAGTCGCTCTTCTTAAACAGCAGCAGCAGCTGAAAAATATCGACAACTTTCTCAAAAATGAGAAACGTGCTGTCGATGCTGTGTTCTTAGTCGGTGATCTCAACCTGAACTCATTTGATGGAAACGCTATCAATCTTGACGTAATCCGTGCTGAACTTGATCTGGTTGGTGCTCGTCTACCAGCTTTGAGAGCTCCTCTTCATGGTCAACAACTCAGGGCATCATTCGACTTCACTACCAACACCTACGTCCAGAAACTGGCCAATCGCGAGCACCTGAACCCACCTCCACCCGAGCATGACGACTACGTACTGGCCCTGGGCGGGTACGGTTCGTCTTCGGTCAGTATGACGAATGTGATTGTGCCGGTGAAGAGGGAGGAATTCGGTGATCTGTCTGATCATCATGCTGTAGTTGGACAAGCGATAATCTCCTTCACATCACCTGTCAGCTCGTAGACAAAAGCTACTTGTTATCGTATGGCTATGTTCGTTAATATCGACAAATCAATGTATATTATCTGGATAGATCGATAGATACCCGATTACTATCCCGTTAGCAGTTATACACTTTGATCTGTAAACAGACACACACGATATAGATATGCCCAATATAGAGACGTAACATTGGCTGCAGGATGACGCCGAGGTTATTGTTGTTAAGGTGATGACGGAGGTAGTTTCGATTGAACAGGTTCAAGTATAAGATCATAGAGAAAATCGAGACGGACATCATGTTGGATGGCCTGCATGACGTCCTCCCTCTATAACAACATTGTAAACGCACAGGCAAAATGTGTCGTCACAAGAATTGGTCTAACCTTGATAGTTCGACGTTTATCTTGATCAGCAATGTTCCATGCTTGAAATGTAAGATTGGCAATAAACAGAGCAGAGGCTTTCGACATAATCTGAGGTGCTTCACAGCTCGTCATCTATGAGTTTAGGCAATCCATCAGACCAGTAACGTTAAAACCCTAGGTGAAGGTTACATACAGCCACATCGCCATCACGTTTCATGAGCGATTTGATACGTGCTATTGGGATCTCGGTCTTCTGACATCCATTCCCATGTCGTCCGGTCATGATATCATCATAGACCGGGGCCAGTAAGGGATCGATATTATCCTGAGTCTGGAATATTATATCGGGTGGATCCAATGTTGAAGGAGGCACATAAATCGCTGGCGACGGCGTGAAAGAAGGCGGTGGTGGAGGCGAGTCGCCCGCGATCCCGTTACTGAAGCTGTGGCTGTTCATGATGGGTCAGCACAGGGGGTCGGGGCGGTGGGATCACTGGGGAGGTGGCAACAGGCGCCTGCCCGTCGCCATCCTGTTATTCGTCGTCGCCTGCGCCGACTCATTCCGATCCACAATTAACCCGATGGCCGGCTCCTAGAAACCTAAAAACCCTTGCCTGAAACCCTAATCTGAATATATAAGTTTATTCGTTTACATAAACAGCGGTTACCGCTTGATCGACATCAGCTGGGTCTGGGTCCGATCCAGCTGGGCTAGTACGTTCAAGATGCGTTCATGACCGTCGATGGACGTATCGGGATCGATCTGATCTATCAAGCTCGAGCATTGCGACGTCATACGACGTACAGCTCGGTCGAGGTCCGAAACACGATCTGTCGGGGCTCGGAAGGCGCCTGGCGACCACGGCCTCACAAAAGACGGCGGCGTCTTCAAACGTCGTTGACGGAATCGAGCCTTGAGCATGAACTTGGCATAGAGCACTAGAAGACGTTCAAGTTTGTCACATCGCTCGATCAAATGCTGCAGCAGAGGTGGATCCGTGACAGACACCGCCGCTGTCAGCAATTGCTGAGCCTCGGTCTGCGTCTTCGTATCGGGAGTCGCCTGCATCCGTCGTACTGCCCGGTCACAGGCGCGTTCGATTTCACGTAACGTAACAGGACGAGAATCAGTCGAGGGAGAGGCGCTATCCGGACGGCTCTGGGCACGTTCGATAGCCTTAACGCAGACCTGCTCGACATCGTCCAGCGTGAAGTCGGCATCCGAAGCGAACTGCTTTGGTGGCGACGACTTGCTGCGGGATGTGGCTAGGTCGTTGCCCAGGAGCTGCATCTTCTGAGCGTTATCAGCAAGTTGGTCACGAAGTTGTCGGATCGTCTGCTGGCTATCCAGAAGCGCGGCGCGAAGGTCTGCAATGTGGTTATCAGTGAGATTTGAAGAGCGCATGGAGACTGCCTACTGTCAGCTTCGGCGCTTGCCTTGTCAAAATCGTGAAGTAGCTCGGCGTTGTTGGCCGTCTGTTGATGTAATTGACGGCGAACATCTTCAAGGTTGTCGTCCCGTTGCCGAATTTCGTTCTTATAACGTTCAGAGTCACGCTGCCGTTCACGTTCTGTCTCGTTCAGTTTCGCTTGTAAAGATCGGAGGGCGGCGACCGCGGCTGCATTATCCCATTGACCAACATTGACTTCAGAAATTTTGATGATATACCTTTAGAAGAGACTTGACTTGGCAGAGATAACGACATGGCCTATTTTATGTCAATTGCTGGTACCCATCGATGATCTATTTGTATCGTTACAACGAGACGTCGTACCGGTTCTGTTACCACCGTTGGACTCCGAATGACATTGTAACGATGCATCAACGAATAAAGCGCACGAAATTCTTTCAGATGAAAGCGCTAAGTATATCAGATCATCATGAGGAAGTACAGACTCTTCGTTATAATCAGGTTAAATTAAGGGCAAGGACCATAGATGCTAGGAAGAGCAACCGTAACGAAAGCCCACAACGTACAATATGGTTCACTACAGGATAACAGAGGGAAAGCGTTTCAGCAATTGCTCTGCGATGAAGACCATAAACACGTGGGGCGTTCAACAGGAAGTACAGATTACAATCAGCATCTGCTTCGATACAGACTCGACATGCCGACAAAATACTGACAATACCGTTCCATACATTACCTGATGTTATAATGAAGACACAACGGCATCATCGCGTTCAACAGAGATAGATTATCAACAGAACGTTCTTCTGAAAGCCAGTTCGCAAGAGCATCTTAAATCGAACACTGAATGACACCAAATTGGTGGCTTGATGGACCAACTCCGTCATCATCAAAGCAGCATTAACAATTGCCGAGTAATGACAGCCTAGTCACCCGGCTTCGACGGAGTCGATGCATTAAAGGCAAGGCCAACATCCTGAAAGGAAGCCGAACTTATGGTTAAAGGCTACTGGAGTTAAACACATTTCGGTATCACAGATGCAACATGAAAATTGCTTCATAATTAGGTAACATCCGAACTACTGTTTTGCAATTTGATCATGGACAGCTTTCTGAACGATTTGGTCTCCGATAGCCGGGTTAAATTGCACAATACTAAAACGGGTGTCATTAGGCGACAGCACAAAGAGTGATTGTGAAAAAATAAGCTTAACCAATACTTTCAGCTGATCGTGTTGTACAAGGAACCTTTCGATAAGGACTCTTTACTAACTTTACAAACAAAAACAATGGGAAAATCGACATGCAAACTAGAACTTACGACGACCAAAGTTGCTTTCTTAGAGGTGCCTCTCGATCAAGGGCTATGATAGTCTCGAAGCACGCCCTAGTTGACAGTAATAAACCAATTCCAGCACCCACCATTGCATATCCTAGACCGATTCCTGCTTTAATGCCCCAATGACGTCCTTGCATGTACCGATCTACATACAGTAATACTAAATTTCTGTAATATGGTCATTTGAAATACCATTCGACAGTTTGAACAATTCAGTGGTTAAAATGACAAACGGCACAAACAGATCACAAGCCAACACAAAGCTAGTGAGGTGAAAAAGCGACCGTGATCAGAACGGTTAGCGATTGCTACTGACATGAGAAAGCGGCCGAGAGCGAGCAAGCTGCAGCAGCGCCAGCTCCAGATCGGAATAAAATCAGTTGTTTACAGCGATCGACCGCCTCCAGCTCTATAGGCTCTGGCTGATACGTCCAGACTCGCCTGATGATGTCCATCATCAACAGTTATTTAGATGATGAAAACGCTCTACAGCTCAAATATCAAATAGTGCGCCTTTTTCCGGTCCTGTTTGCAGTTTTGTGCGATTTTTTACGTCACGAGTGCTCCAGTCAGATAAAATGAAAACTGCGACGATGAAATTTCTCTTCGTTTATCTGATTGATGTTTCCATCCGAATTAGTTTACGAGGAAGCTGTTGCGAAGAGCGAAGGCTGCTGTGGAGTAAGGTAGCATTGTCAGGGTACATGGTGCGAACGCGTTCGTTATTGGTCAGCGAGACATCGAATTTCGCTTTCGTGCCATGATCGTTCCAGACATGGGCACCCAAACGCACCGGCTCACAGACCGATTTATGGATGACGGCAGCTGGGATATCAGACCGAGGTTCCTGATGTCCTCTGGATCCCATGACACAGTACACATTCAATGATAAAAAGTTCGGATCATCGCATGCAGGGAAGTAAATGTCAGAATCACGATCTTTACCACTTTTCTAAACGTTCAGATTATTATACTTCCATCACGAGATAAACGGCATGCGAATCTGATCATTCCGGACCCGAACCTATTTCGTAGACCGATGTACATAGGTGCCTTCTTTAACCAAGACCATCTCGTTGCTATAACCATGACCCAGCATTCGCCAATCACCTTTTACATATTGATAATATGCCAGATCCTCTTTAGCACCAGATCCGCACCGGGTTTAACAACTGTATCTTCCTTAACCAGTTTTGTCTCGACCGACCCATTATCGCCCTCCGCTAGAATACGTTCTGTCTTTCACCAAGCAAGTACGAACAGTAGTTCCAGGTCGAACCAGATTGTATTGAGCTGTCAGGATCTACGGCGGGTGATTTCTCCACTGAAGCGATCCAGTCGTCTTCAGTCTTCACCAACGTCACATCACCAACTGTACATTTCTGCACCATTGTGGCCGTCGTGCTCTTTGACGATGACGAATTGCTGACCGTTAAAGGATGTCTTGACCTGAACCGAGACGACAGAATCAGCGGCGTCGTCCCAGGAGGTGACCAGATCTTGAGATGTGCTATGCTCCTGTTGTACCAAGTTTGCGTTGGTGGAACGTTCGTGTCGCTATGAATGATTGAGATTCTGCTAAATGTCCTGTCTTTGAACAGCTTCTTCGACAATCACGACCTAAACGAAAGCATAGCCGGCCGCCAAAGCGATAGAATGAGATTCCAAATTTAGAGCAATGAGTCTGGTAGTTTTGGTGTCTCATGAATCGTTCTGTTATATGCTCCTCCCGCTTATATAGCAGCGGTTCTTTCTAATTGTAGTCTGTACGTGTTATTGCCAAAGAGGTCATTAAAGCATAATTGCAAAACGCTTCATTGTTTTGGCTCCTTGTGTTAATGCTGTTGCCATTTCTAAACAGTTGCTGAATAAGGCAAGCAGAACTGATATATACACGCCCTCAGTGCGATAAAGCGCTGATGCAACCTCAAAATCGTGTCACATTGAAACGGATTGCTGAAAGCGATGCTTCTTGCAGGAGCCGTTCACTTCCGAATCACTAGGTCGGAAATTGCTTTGTTCACTTGAATTGATCTTTGCCATGTTTAAAGAGCATGATACCGAGAAGTTGGAGAGTGCCATCTAGGATAAAAAAAGTAGTTCGTCGATTCACGTTTTTTCAAAGTCAAGCTTGACTCAACATGTAATTGTCAAAATCGTCTTTGTTGGGAAGTGGCATCGTTCTTCGGTAAACAGATTGCTGACACTAAACCGGCCGAATCCCTCTACTGATGAATTCAACACTAGAGGACAGATCGTATTTGAGGCTGTTATATGATATATATAACCAATCGATAGGTGCTTCATTCGTGATAGTCGATCCCGATTATAACAGCAGCCTGACTCATTCCATCTCTAAACACCGGTGGCATAGAGGAGCTTCACTGACAGGCAACGTTGGGATGGGTGACGAAGCGCCTTCGGCCCAAAACCGATGGAATGAGATCAGAATCCAGACCAGGGCCTTGGCAGAATTATCATTCATGACACCTTTGTAATTCTGATACTAAACTACTCCAAATAAGCCATCTATGATATCGAGTCCTCAATATTGATTCAGCAGTTAAAGCTCAATTGTCGTTACAACATCCACTGTGAACTGACAAAAGGGCGGTCTCATGGACCATGTGACATGTTCACGTTACACCTATTGACATATTGAGCCACTCGCGGAGCCTATCTATGTTGCCTATTGAATGTATGCCAGTTGCAAATGTCTACCATGATTTATCGTTTCAGATTTAGATACCCATTGGATGGTCAGACGTCGAGGTCATTGTTTACATCAGCAGGTAGGCGGCATCGTTGGGCCGCTGAGAACCTAATTGATTCGCCTTAGCTTTGCCTTCAACATTTGACAAAATCTTGATTGCAAATCGGGGCGAGATCGCTTGCAGAATTGCTCGAACAGCCAAAAAACTTGGGATTAAGACAGTTGCGGTTGGTTTACATTGATGGGCTCAAAGGAAAGGTGTTTAGTCAGAAATTAGGTTTATAGCGATGCTGACGTTAATTCAATGCATTGTCAAATGTGTGATGAGGCATATCACATCGGTGAATCTCCTGCGGCTAAAAGCTATTTAGGTCGGTGTTTGTCGCTATACAGGTTTTAAATTTGGCTTATTTTGGTACAGTCGCATCGAAGATACTTGAAATAGCGAAGAAAACTGGCGCTCAGGCTATTCACCCTGGATATGGATTCTTATCGGGTTAGGACGAGAACCTCTATTTCAGCTTTCCAATTGATAGTTCGTCCTAGAATCCTCTAAGTTTGCCAGGCAATGCGAAAGCGCAGGGGTTAATTTTATAGGGCCTCCTGCTTCTGCAATCGAAGCAATGGGATCTAAAAGGTGCGCTTCTCTTAACAATTCAGATTCGAAAATACAATGCATGATAGTGCATCAAAACAAATCATGATAGATGCCAAAGTCCCTGTAGTGCCTGGATATCATGGCGATGACCAATCAGCTGTTAGTTGATAATGTTGCTAATCGTATAAAATTGTTATTTATTTCTATGTTTAGGAACGCTTGGCAACTGAGGCCAATCAAATTGGCTATCCAATCATGATCAAGGCTGTTCTTGGCGGCGGGGGCAAAGGAATGAGAATTGTTCGCAATGCGAGCGAATTCACGGAATTGCTGGAGGCGTGCAAACGCGAAGCAAAATCCTCATTCGGTGATGATAACGTTTTATTAGAGCGTTACATCGTTCGGCCACGACACATTGGTATGCTGACCGGGTTTGTGACGTAAACGTTTCTTGACACTTCTTTGGTTAGAATTCCAAGTTTTTGCGGATAAGCATGGGAACGCTGTCCATCTGTACGAAAGAGATTGCTCAGCTCAACGGAGACACCAGAAAGTACGAATAGGTGGATATCGAGTTTTTGATCAACGAAACGAACGCTGCTATTAGGTCCTCGAAGAAGCACCAGCTCCCGGTATGACTGAAGATCTTCGCGAACAAATGGGACAATCTGCCATCAACGCGGCATTATCTGTTAACTACGTCGGCGCTGGGACAGTGGAATTTATTTTCGATGCCGATACTGGCGAATATTTCTTCATGGAAATGAACACTCGTCTTCAAGTCGAACATCCCGGTTAGCATGGCGTCAGATTTCTTTTAGTGGTACTATTAACGTGACAGTTTAGTTACCGAAGAAATTGTTCGAATATCCAATCTTTCTGGGTCAACGGACCTAGTGCAATTGCAATTCCATGTAGCTGCAGGGCTCCCTTTACCTTTCGAACAGTGTAATGTAAAATCTTCTGGCCACTGTATTGAGGCTCGTATTTATGCAGAACGTCCAATCAATGATGAGTCTGGGGTCCGATTTCTACCTTGTACAGGAACTGTCAAACACTTTTCTCCTCCATCACCCCCTGAAGTTAACGCTTATCTAATTCGTTGCTTTTTCTTACCCTTTATAGGATACCAATTTCAAAGTTCGCGTTGAAACTGGATTTAGAGAAAAGGATGAGATTTCCGTTTTCTACGATCCGATGATTGCCAAGCTTGTGGTCTGGTCCACTAGCAGAAATGCTGCTATAAAGGCAATGGCAAACGCTCTACAAGACTACCAGATTCTAGGCCTTCCGGATAGTAATGTTCAATTTTTAAAACGGGCTGTCCAGCATCCAGAATTTGTAAAAGGTCAAATCGATACAAATTTCATACCACAAAACGCAATGACACTTATTCCAACCGTAAGACGCTTTTATTGTAGACATCATGGCTAACTGTGCATCAAGCTGAAACCTCCATCGTCGAGGAGAGTCGTAATGGCAGCATTGTATCGCTGTAAGCAAAGCATTTCCTGCGGGGAATCCCCTTGGGCATCGAGTAATTCTTTTAGGGTTAGATTGAAAAACTGGTTTTCTCGCCTGATGATAGTTGTTATAGCTAAATAACACTGCCGTAAGATCGCAGCGGTTTGAATATGGAGGTCCTGAATCCGTCGGAGCTGTGGGCGTCGATGTTCAACTAAACGCGGATGGCTCATGGCAAGTTGCTTTAAAGGATGATATGTTTCGTAATGTTCAGTTTGTTGCTCTTCCTGATTTATCTCCCCACCACTATCGCTTTATTTTTCCAGATCAAAGCATTATCGCGAAAGTCGGGATCTTCTGACTTCTTGACGACAAACTCAAATTGCTTCTAGATCGTGCAATTGGAGAACGAGATTACCGTTTTCACTTCTGAGGATGTTGAAACACTACGATTACCCGTGGTTAAATTTGGTGAAGATGTGAAGAGTGCCGGTTCTGGAGCAGAAGCTCCCATGCCCGGAAAAATCGTCAAGGTGACGGCATTGTTCAAGTTTTCTCCAAGCTTGTGCTAATGCATGCCTGATAGGTTCTTGTGGAGCCCGGAATGAACGTTGAAGAAGGGCAAGCTCTGATAATAATGGAAGCCATGAAAATGGAAGTAAGATGTTTATCGTGCTGTTAACCATTCTTTCAACCTCTGCAATTAGCATGTAATTCGGGCTCCTCATACTGGTGTACTGGGAGATATATTATGTAAAACCGAGCAATTTGTTGAAGCTGGCGCCGTTCTCGTATCGTTTCGGCATGAGGGCTAACTCTGATTAGTTTTCCCACTAAATGTCCAATTTTCACTCAGAAGTAATCCATCGCGATGATAGCTGGTCGATTAGTATTGGTGCTCAACGCTTTCCAATTCATGCGGATGTCGTTTACAGTTGATCTCGGCGATTCCCAACAGACGTTCCGGTTGCACGACAGTCACAAGAAGTTGTGGGTCGGGTGTCCGATTATATTGCGGTCTCCTGCTTGCCGTTGATTCGATCATTTGCAATATCGCTGATTTTGAAGGTTAGCTAAACCGAACCAAAACTGGAAGTATGGGCGAGGGTGAAGGCATTCAAAGGTAAGCAGCTCAGCTATGTGCCCAAAGCGGAATCTCGGGCTCAGTTAAACTATTAGAATCAGTATAAATCCGGCATGTGAAGGAAGTCGCTGTTGGCAAAGCGATTCAGATACGGAAGGATTTAGGCCCTGGGCAAAACGAGCGAAAGTATCCCCAAAAATGAAATCTGACTGCTCTCAACCTTCTCCTAACCCCATTCGACGTCGCGAACACGAAGAATCAGAAGGGCGTTACAACACTTTCAGATGGATAGCTGGTGAACAAGGCGAGTCCCATGTTGGGACTGAGCCCAAGCGTGTTTCGCAATCTGCCATGGTGATTTACCAGCCTTACAAAGCAATCACGTTAACTGAAAGAGATATAGGGCGAGAGGTTGTATTGTGCTCAAGCTCATCCATCAGAGCGCTTATCGCAGGAGCCAGTACGGATTCCCGAAGCTATCCGCGCCTATTTAAGTGGCTACTACTACCCATCGCAACGGGTCGGATATCAGAGCGAATTAGCTGTGTATGCTCCCGATGCGATCCAGCATTGCATGCCATATGGTCTTTCGAACCCAGCACGGGGACAATACCCTCATGCCCGTTTCGGTAGTGCTCATTCTGATGCTGTGAGCTGGCCGGTTGAATCCGGCGAAACATCATTGCAATATTGGGCAGAGGAATTGCCGTTTGGATTTGCAGTTTCCTCTCCTGCTCAAGGGCAAGGAGTCGGCTCCATTCAAATGCACGAATCTTGCGGTGAAGCCAACGCTCATTCTTCTCTGGCCCAGAGTTCTGTCACAAGTGAGTTACGCTCCAGCGACGACGACCAAGGATCCGCACCGTGCGTATCTGAATGGCCACTTGACACGAAACTTTTCCACAGCAAAAATGACGCAGACCAATTAAATCAAATACTGCAGACGATTGAACGGAGCCAAGATGCTGACAGTAATTGCTGCTCGAACGAAACGCAACTGGGCGAAGAAGACCGACATGATTTGACAAACGATATCCGATCGCTTCTAGCAGATATGGCAATCACCGCCTCCATCAAAAACCTATTAATTGCAGTTGGCGGTATGCTTCAGCTCGAGTCGGGGCTCAGAATCCATGTAACGCCCAGCTTTCTGATTCAACTAGCTGATCACAACCCTGACTTATTCGGCATGGATCAGAATTTGTTATATTTCGACACTTCCCTCAGTCCAGTTCTCCCCAATCACAACGACCAAGAAATCCCCGATAATTGCGGTACTGATTCGCTTACCATTGACAATGAGCCCCAAGGAAGGGCACTGCACCAAAATGATTCCCCAACAGATACAGGCCAACACAGAAAATCGAGATCCCCTTCACCTACTTCGACCCAGAATAACGCATTCTTGCCTGAATTGGCAGATTCTATCCCATGTCCGCAATCTAAATGTCCCCTTTCGGAGTCGGCTGAGCAGGGCTCCCCGCCATCGAAATCCCACAACCTCCCAGACGCAAGGCCGGGAGCTCCTGCAGGGGTTGTGATGACATCATCCACGGACTCAGAGCACACAATGGCATCGCCTATCATTGATGATGGTTCAGATTCCGACAACGAACCAATAATCAACAGCAAGGCGGAGCGGCGCTCGCGTAATCGCGAGCCAAACTTTTCTAACAGTCAATCATCGAACAGCAATGACATCCAACCCATCTCAATGAACAGCAATGGCAGCGATCCCGTCCCACCGAATAGCAATGACAGCGAACATATTTGCTCGACTTGCGGTAAGCAATTCGGACGGCGGTTTGGCCTGCAAATGCATTATCGGACGCACTCCGGCGAGAGACCTTACGAATGCCAGGTTTGTCAAAAACGCTTCGCTCATCGATCACATCTTACTCGCCATCGTCGAACCCACACCGGCGAGAGAAACCATGTTTGCTATATCTGCGACAAGAGATTCACAGAAAATGGTAGCGTCATCCGACACATTCGACGACGACACCCAGATGTTGATCCAGATAGCGTTCGTCTGCGAACCAGACGACGAAAAAGTTAAATAATAACAACTGGGATGTAACTTATTAATTTTTATATGGTGGTGAATTGAACAGTTAAACAGTCGGAAGTTAATCGAGGCGATGGCTAGGAATCGCGCTCTTCTCGTTGACTTAATAGCAATTCATATGGCAACGGCCTGACGTGATTCGACAGAGCAATCTGGAGTCGCCGCGGTAGGTCATCCAGGTTCAACCCCAAATCGAAGCACAACGTTCGTAGTAGTGGCCAATTCTCGATAGTGTTCCAGTCGGGCGTGATGTCAACACGAGCTCTTCGGATCGGATCTTGGCAAGCAGCGACTTGAGTGCAAGATTAGGATAGACGTTAGTTAAGTCGAGTGGTAAGCCTATGCGATGACGAGAAAGTCAATGTTCGATCAGCAAGCGTCACTTGTGCCCAGGAGCGTACCAGTTAGGGGAGAGAAAGTTCGGCACGATTGACGTAAGATCTCCAATGACGCACGATCATAAGTGACGCCATCGGAAGCAACTACAGGATCCCGCATGATATCGCCGGAGATGGGGCAGAAGAACTCTTCGGGCAACGACGGGAACCAATGCGGCGTCGACATCCCCGTCTGCCAAAGCGTCGACGCTGAATCATCGCGCCAATTGCGCCCGGAATGCACTGGGACAGATGCAGGACGCGGAGGCACCGATTGGGATGTCGACGACCAAATTCTGAACACATTGTTCATAAAGAGGATAGAGGACGCGGGAGCCCATTCTTACGTGTGTTGCGGTACCGGAGCGAACAGGCTCGCTGAGGCAGGAGGCACCGGCGATGGGGTGCGTGATGGCGAGCAATCTGGCGTCGTCCACAAGCCCATGGCACGTCCGTAGGTTGGCAATAGCATAACGTGAGGGTTATGTGGATGATCCGACGCCAAGGCGAAGATGTCTTCGTGACGCCGCAAGAGTTTCTTAAGGCCACCATACCGGGCTTTAAGCATGGCGGGCAATGCATGATTGTTGGTGGCGCTGTGCATCAGCGACCCCATCTTACCGACAGTCACGACACTCTCGTTCTCCTGCAGAATCGTGACCATCAGCTGGACCAGATCGCGCTCGTTGATATCGGGCATATCGAACTCGCCCGCCTGCAAAATCCGTTTCGTCATCTGGCTCAGGTCAGCGTCGAAAACCGATCCGGCGTCAGCCGGGACGGAGATCATGGCGATTCGAGCAAGTACGCTCGGCATCAGCTTGGCAAAGAGCATATGCGGATCGCGATTCAAATCCCAGGCGGCGATGGTGCTCAGCGCACGTTTCGCAGTCTCCGTCAGCCGCTCTTTGACAAAGGCGGCGTTCATGCGAGACAGGCCCGCGCCAAGGTTCTGCACGGGATTACGAGGATCGATCACGTTGAATGCCCAATCGGTGAAGGTATCGTCCGAGGGATTGGCGGTGGCCGGATCGACGGCGTATCGCGATAGCAACGCCTTGCTGATGAGCGGCTTGGCGTTTGAGGGCCACGAACACGGCTCACCGACAACACTCTCGTAAAGCGGCAACGATGACAGATGAATAGGGCCGAATAAGCCAAACACATGCTGGTTCCAATCAAACTTCGCCAGGTACTGAAACAACAGCAGCAGGGTGTCAAACGGCGTCGTAATACGTCGATGGAAGGCGTTGAAAATGAAGAGGACCATGGTGCGGATCACATAAGATGACAGGAGCCCATTGGTGGCATCCAGGACTTTGGCGTCGTACTGGGCCCAGGCCTTGGTCAGAATAATGGAACGCTTGAAGAGATGGCTCTGATCGAGGAGTCGATCGACCTCCTCGAATAGGGCACAGGACGCCAGAACATGGGAGGCATTGGCGCTGACGTCAACGGTAATGTCGCGAACCACAACCCGGATCATCTTGCCGCCATCAGGGGCCGCAACAAGCTCAGCGCTGCGGATGGGAAGAGGAACGTCGGAGTCGTCACGAGTCAGCAGTTTCAGGGCGCGCTGGCCCCAGGCCTTGTAGTTATTGTGGGTGAAAAACGCGCACAGGTTCACGTTGGAATCGGGCAGGTACGTCTTCAGGGCGAACGATCCGTGCGGGAAGACTTTCGCACCCAACGACTTCTTGATGACTGCCTCGACCTGGGCCAGTACCTCCGTGCGTTTGGCCTCTGCAGCAGAATTCGGTTGCAGAGCGCGGAGTATGTCGTTGAGCTGAGCGTTGACCTCGGTGTCCATTGAACATCGCTGATGCTGATCTGATAGAAACAGCTCAGTCTGTGGAAGTTTTGGGGACGGGGCTCGTGATCGAAACGGAAGCGGCGGCGACGCTTTCAATTCGCCCAATGTAGAAAGACCCTGACAGGAGACACTGCGACCGAACTTGAAGATGGGCGACGATAGGCCCGGGTCGTCCTGGGCGGCAGGGCGGCCACCAGCATTGCCGCTTCCCAGCGGACGGAATTCCGGTGCCGACAGCTGCAAATCGGAGAACAACGACGCCGACATGGGCGAACGGCGCCCCAAACAAATGACACGAAGCCGAACCAAATGCCTAAGCGACAGAGAGCGAGGAGATGAGTTCGGGGAAACCTCGAGCGGTCCGTCACGGATTTCATTACATGACTGGATGGAAGAGAACCCGCACTTGACTGAGACCTATTATTAGACCCAATGCAGTCGATATCTATTCTATTACTCTCAATTATCACTTGATATCCGTTCATACACACACCTTACCTCGAGCAAGGGGTAGTACACACACTAACCATACATCCGCCAGTGCTCGTCCATAGCATCAGCCTGCCCGCGTCTTGCCTTACAATCCGCTGAAATTCTCGGCCTTTGACAAGTACCAGATACGTTCCGATCTCAACTGCGTTCAGTATGGCAAGGTTTGAAAGCACAGCGACAATCGACAGGGTGTGATAGTAAGCAAGAGCGAGATCAAATTTGTTTTGAAACGTATGTGAAGAGAGTATAAAGAGAACGTAGATCCGCGATGCAAGCAATTCGTCAATACATTAGTCTAGACATCATGGCGTCTGACAATATAAATTCAAGAGCTACTCCTATATGATAGCAATGCACTTGTACCAGCGACTTCTGGTGATGGTAGTGGGCTTGGTAAGTCTGATCTTAATCGAGATTGGTAAAACCGCTACGCTCACCATCAAAGACCACTTGCCGGGCATGGATCGTCTTTCGGAATCGTTCCGAAATTATATGATTCTTGGCTTCGATAGCAACATTTGGAATAGGCATGTAATGGATTCTAACCTATTAATTGAGCACAGATATGAGCTTTACAGAAGGCAGATACTTACCCGAAAAAGCTGCCAAGCATCCATCGGCATAACGAGACACCCATCATTACACCAATCTGTCGGGCGACGACTAGCCATAGATTCGTCAGCCAAAAACCAAACCAGTAAGCGAAGCGGCTTACAAGGCGTCGTTACACGAAGCGTCTGCTTCAACTCCTCAAGCTGCTCTTCGTACATCTGCTGCTCGAACGCCTCCCACTCCTCATCGGTCATGTCATCCCACTTAGCTCGATCCCGGACGGCACCGGTCTGCCCCGGGGCCGATGTCGTCGTCGACATTAAACTCCGATAACAACTATGAACGGCACAGCGATGATACTGATAAATCACTGCAAGTTTTATACCCAGTAATTACATCTTATCGGGAGTGAAGAGATACTTTCTCTAATAACGACTCAACATTTCAAAAGAAATTACAAAGCGATTTTGATGACTTCATGTTGAACCAGACTCCGAACAAAACATTTTTTTTCTTTCTAGTGTAACATTACATAGGAGGATCTCAGCACAGGCCATAACAAGTCAGAGATATCAGAGCAGAGAACTCTTAAAATAGAAATCCAGAAAACCCTAACCGGAAGTGGTGCAGGCCGCGCAACGTATTCGTCTGACATGAGCACGGTCGCGCAACTTTTCCGGGTCATCTCGTAGAGGTGTTTGTTAATGGGGGGCTCCCATAACATTATCGTCGTGTGTCGGCACACATCATCACCATGCTCTGCATTTCGGAAGATGACTACAGTGATTCCGAGCATGTGCACACGGGAAAGTTCGCAGCGCCCCGTCCTCATATCCAGGCTGACCTTTATCGCCTGGGTCGCGAGATTCAGCGCTTTCTGATGGAGGAACCCGGATATTCGCTGAATCTTTGCAAACTTCGGGAGAAATACGAATCATTCTATGGAAAGCCTCTTGGTATGTTTTCAGTTAGCAATTGGTTCAAATGGCCGTAGCTAACCGAGTCGTAGATAAACTCGGCTATTCGAAACTGGTTGATTGTGTGTATGCCTTGCCTGATCCAATTACTACCCGAGTAAGAATTTCCATCCATTGTTCTGTCTTCGTGCTTATCTTCTAACAAAGAACGTTCGTCCGAATGGCGTCGCGTTACTGTTAATGCGTCCGATGCGCGATTCATGTAAAGCTTTTCAGCGAGATCAATGCCCAAGAGAGCCCGATGAGTGTGATTGCGAGCATGAGTGTGACCTTTGTGGTTACCCAACACATGGAGCATCTCAATGTGTTGATGAAGGTGCGCCTGATACCAAACCAGTCCAATCCTACACACATTGCTGTCTGCGTTCCAAGTGTGTCGGTGACATTCACAATCCAGACATTTATGTTCCAGATGCTGACGATCTTATCCTCGCTGACCTTTCTGTCAACTCGAACAGAATCTCAGTTGAGGAGATGCTTAAAGTGCAAGACAGATATCAAACACCGCCAACCTTTACCAATCCTGATCTGGAATGCGTCAACGGTCGCCCGAACTTGAGACCAACGCCCCGTGGGCCAGCGCCTCGTAGACCGCGTGTCAATCCGCCCTTGGATGAAAAGCAGCTGAAAATTCGCGCTTTCTATGCTCACTTTATCGCCTGGGTGAAGAATCGATATCGCGAATTCCAAGACTGGCCAAGAGACCGCGAAGACTTTTCTTTTGAATGGGAGTCGTACCTGTCTGGAAACCGTGAGATGCGTCAGACAGTTGTCGCTTTGATTGATTTCTCTCCATCCGCTGCTCTCGTGTACTTATCGGCTGAGATTCACGTTGTCGCCATTGTGAATTTGACCGAGCTTGTCTGGAACGCAAGCGCCATTGCAGAATTGCTGGAAATCACTGGTGCCGCCCCACCTCCCTCACGTCGATGGAGTCAGTCGTCGAGCCATTGGGGTGGTGAAGAACCTCCTGCTGCCAGAGCCCGTAATCCGGCGCCTCGTCCATGGTCGGATCAAGTCGCTGCGCCAGCTGCTTCGGAGCTGCTACCTGGTCAACAAGCGCCTGTCGCCGAGCAGAAAGTTGTGTTCACGGTTTCAAAAAGCAACAATATCCAGGACCCTCCGGCGTCATCCAAAGTTTGGCGTCCTGACTCGCCTGAACGATACACGTCTAAGATCCCGATTCCGGCTTCCAATCGCTTCATGGACGATGACGAAGATGATGAGGACAATCAACAGTCCCGCGCTTGGTCTACCAGCTGGCGACCAAAAGCTAGCGATTACGGTAACGACAACCAGTGGGATAACAATACTAACGGTCATTACTCAAACGGGACCGGGTATGCCGCTAACGGCAATCCCGTTACCATTAACGAGGACGAGGATGAAGAAGGCGCTATCAACGAGAATGAAGAGGAGGTTGATTTCAATGAAGAGGATGAACTTATTGCTGAAGATGACGATGCTATTGTGGATTCGTCTTACGAAATTCAGCACGAATACTACGAAGAAGTTGTCCAGTCAACTCATCAACCGATTCTACACGATGCCACCAGCCACATGGACAGTATTGCCAATGCCTATGCTTCCGATTCAGCATCTGATGACGAGCTTCCTACCGACAATCAGTTCAAACCACAAACGACTGTACCAATGCCTGTTCCGAGTTCTCCGGTCAAGGAGCCGGTTCAAGAGCCACCTCTTTGGAATGAGGCGCGAATTCAGGCCAACGGCGTGAAATCGTCATTCTCGGCTCTTTTTGGAGATTCTGCTCCGAGTCAACAGCTTCTACCTGAACAGCCGTTCGTCGCCCAACTCGAATTCGGTAAGTTATTTTCGTTTGCTGTTCAAAGCTGTATTTGTATCTAATTACTCTGCAGAAGAGCCTGATCTGCGTCATGTTGAGGACACACCAACAATTCCCTCTTCTAATATCCAACAGTCCAGCTCCGACCAGTGGGGATCGGTTGCTGATGCGCAACCGAATGACGTCACGAAGCCACAGTCAGACATGAAATCAAGTCCGGATTCGACTCCGGTGCTTTCCGCTGCCGCTACGGAATTCGTCATTTCCAATGCAGAACCCGCCTCTTCAGAATCTAAGCCGAAATTATCGTCATCGGCTCCAGAGTTCATTCTGTCTTCTACTTCGAAGCCCAGACTATCCCCGTTTGCTTCAGAATTTGTCACGCCAGAATCAGCTGCTGTTGATGAAGAGCCGATCGTCGAATCTGATTCAGGAGCCGAAGATGATGGCGATAATCAGCCTCCGTCAATCACTATTGACAACAAGATCGTAGTTGGAGAAGGAATTGGACAAAACTATCGACGTATGAACGATATTGTCTCTCGTGCTTCTGACTTCGCTTTCCGAGCTGACGTTTCTTCATCTGAAGTGGTTGCTGACTTGAAACGTCTCGGGTTAGCCTCAGGAACTGCACCCAACATGAACTGGAATACAGACCGTGTCAAAGAAATCGAGTCATCTTTGGACGCCCGCACACCTTGTTTTGAGCAGTCGTCTTCTCAGCAAGTCGTCTCGGATCAGAATGAGGAATTCCTGAAGAGCCTGTTGTACCAGGCGATTCTTGGAACCAAACCAGCATCCAATGAAGAAATCGATCTTTTCATTCATGAGTGCCTACGTCTGCAACATGCAGGCGTTGATGCAGTTCTTGGTGGTATGAGAAGTCTCTGGGTCGTTTCTCGAACTTCTTCTGCTTCTGGGTCTGGGCTTTTCCAGGCACCATCCATTCGACCTGTCATTGCCAACGAGGCACACTCCTCTAGACCATCAGGTCGGTAGTTTCTTTTGTGTATCTGTTGAGCTCATTTAACATTTTTCAAAAGGACTCCGTTCTTCCAAAGGTACATCTCGTCTTGCTCCGTCGAACATGAGAAAATTCCTTCAAGAAGCGGGCCTAGAGCAATGGTTAGGAGTTTTTGAAGATCAAGAGATTGGTTTTGATCTGCTCCCTGAATTGACTGATGGAGACCTCGTCGACCTCGGCATGACCAATCTCCGTGAAAGACAAAGATTTCACGATACTGTCCGAATTCTGAAATATTAATTATCGCAATGTTCGATACTTTAATCCAGTTAGATCATACGTAATAAATTGTTCTACAGTTAGTTCACTTTTCTATTCCGTTATATCCGGATCCTTATTTATACTGTTTGCACGATTCCAATCTATCACAGGCTACCAAGCTCAGATGCAGCAGCTCCTTTGTAAAAACTGTAAAACTGAATTCCATAAAAGTCACAAAACTACAATAGTATTTTATATTTCTCTGCTTGTGGGACATTGTTAATAACCACTCTTCCATCAAAAGCTAGTGTCGCGTAGACCCAAGGATCTGTAGCCGACCAGCACGACCGATAGACGCTGTCTTCATGGTCTTTTACGATTTCTATGACCTTGTTCTGATTCTCAGCGGTTTCACCAATGCCAATATTGGTACTTGGAGAAGAAGCGACAGAATATGCATTCCAAAGATAGGCAGTGCAATCAGATGATGCCGTTAACAGCAACTGATCATGGTGCTGAATTCCATTAAGACGATGTCATTCAGATACAGCCGAGAGCGTACATGGTTATATTCAACATTCCAAATCCAGTGACTATGTCCAAACAGCATCAATGCAGGATAATCGGGCCGTCGCAAATCCCAAAATCTAAGGCTGGAATCTTCACCTTTACACAGATTAGAACAACATTATGAAGTGTTCGAAAACGATGGCTCTACCTGCAGTAACAATCTGATGCGGTTTGTTGGGATTCACATCGAGATCTTTCATTGCAGCTGGATGTGCTGCCGATATCTTTAACACACCATCTGATGGATCTCTCCAGTCCCATACGAAAACTTCATTGTCAGTGGCACCAATAAATCGACTATCGTTATGCGGATCGCCTCGCCCTGTGCGAACGTTGGGCGTCTTTCCGAATACGACCGAATCTTTCAAATTCGGCTGCGAGTTGTTGCCGTCGATTCTCCAGTAACGCAGCGAATTCGAATCAATGGTCACGATCGCATCTGGATGGAATATGTTAACAACTCAATATCAACATCGAATAAGCAAGTGTTAACCATGGCGTGTGAAATTTGCATACGAGAATGCAGATGGCAACGGTGGAAGTTGAACAGCGTCACTGATAGATTCAGGATTGGGAATTTGAACATTATCATCGTCTAAACTTGCTCCAAAGGAGATCGTTGCTAATGAGACCGTCGCGTTAGAAACCGGTTTATTCGGTGCACTTTTCGTCACCAGAATCGACCTACTACCCGTCAGTATCAAAATTTCGACATTCAGCAGCTTGTACTGACTCTGGTTTAGACCGAAAACTATTCAAGGCCCAGATATGAGTGCTGGATTGATGCTTAACGGGATGCTGATGGACATGCATTGTATCATCACTAAATGTATATAGCTGTATAGATTGACCAGCAGCAATAGGTGCACAAGCGAACATATGAAGGGTTGGATCTATTTCATTAACAGGCACAGCACATCTATCAACAATCGTCAAGAGAATTTGGACGGCAGACGCCTATCACCTACAAGGCTCTGGACGGTGCGTCCAGGCTGAACGTCGCTGCTCTGGTGGCGGCTGTATCGGTGACAGTCACCGACGTCCTGCCTTGTGTCATCTTGATGCTAACAACGAACTGTGACAGGATTTTATCTCCATCAACAAAACCCTAAACCCTAAACCCTGACTCTTATTGCACGCCGCGGCTCTTGTTGTAAATGCACTATTTGGCCAGATTTATTCAAACATGTTTAATGAATGTTTGGAGTATTATGGATATGAATTCGCAATGTAATCGATGTTATCTGGATGCTGTGCGAGCTATTAGTGAGGTGATCGTCATTTACCATTCTCAAACCTGATTCATGTGCTGATAGCGAACTTTGACAACAGTCTGATCGATATAATCGTCTTCATGCACATCACCATCGTCGAACGAATCTCTCTCGGTTATCTCGGATCTAGTAAACCTCAGTCTTGGGTGGCTCATACAGAATCCCAACATGACGATCAGGGCCAGTATGCAGAGTTTCCATGTGCATTTCAACATGCTGAATTGAATTATGACGAATTAATGAGAGATCATCTGGGAACCTCATAGGCAGCATTACAGACCAACCGCAACAACTCGGCCGACCGAAACCAACTCTTTGTGGAGACCAATCAGTAAAAGTATCAAGTTGAAAATGGCCTTCTCGAGACGTTTATTGGATATCGTCAAATGCCTTTCTGAAGTTTCTTCTGGAAGACAACTTTTCTGGCTTCAATTATGTCGTCAATTCGTTGGCAAAACTGCTTAGCGTGAAGAAATTCATCATGAAAGGAGCCATGAAATCGGTTCCCATCAAATTTTCGTCGAGAATCTTTGCGAATTAAAGCGTTTCTTACCTGCACTTTTCTAACAAGAGTGCAACGAATAAGATGGAGTCGGCCGACGAATGCAAAGGCGATATCTTGAAGCGCGTTCTGTATCGAGCTGCAGATCCAAACCGCTCTCATTTCATCAGAGAACATATGGCAGCTCAGCTCATTCGACTTTTGAGCAAGAAAGTCGTTGAGGATCCGCAGCGTACGCTGCTTTATCTCTTTCAAGGATAGAAGAAGAAGCTGTCGCGATTCCAGAAGAATTGCATCCACTAGACGATCATCGGATTTGTTGCTGCTGGATTTTGTAAGCTTGGCGAGACTGGATCGGTAAAATGCCTCGAATCTATCACTGAATTCATCTAGAGCAATTGAATTAGAAATGACAGATTGGTGTTAAATAAGTATTGAATTACCGGGAAGGGACATGAGAGATTTAGAAACACGAGCTGTGCATTGGAGCTCGATTCCACACTGTCACAAACCATTTAGTGGATCAAGCAACATCTCAGCATGAACTTACAACAATGTGAGTAGAAACTTGACGATTAAATTCGGCATCAGACAGATCCTCCGAAGGAAACTCGAATGGGAGTGAGCGAAGAAATTCGAGGCTTGTCTCAAATAAGCCTGCGATTCTCTGTGGCAGATCTTCATACATCCTGTTGATCCATCCGTTCCCTGAAATTACTGATAGAACCTTTGTGACGTATTCCGTTGTTGATAAAACATGCTTTAGCTTGGTGTGAAGAACACCCTGGTAGATAGCTTGTGATAAAGGTGTGTGCAGTAGCTCACAAATTACTATGAAGTTATTATCGATCGATGCTATGCCAATGTCGTGTAATGCTGTTAGCTTCCGCTCAACCTGTGCTAATGATGGTAGACGTTCGTCATTGTCATGAAGTTTCTCGAGATGCCGAACTACTGACAGCATTGACAGAAATATACAATCATAATCATGACGGAGGAACGAATAGATCGTCTTTTCAAGGATCTCGGTGATATGATTCTCAATGCTGGAATACAGTAGAGATGGATCACAATCTTCTGATTGAAATCTGGGATCGTCCTGCAAGTCCAATGTTAGGCAGAACAGACGCCCTTCTATCCGAAATTTTAACGCAGCTGCTTTCTTGGGAAGGAGACTTGAACGAGTGCATGGTGAGAGCACGGCTGATAAAAACTCATCATTAAGCAACAGACGGTAAATAATGTTAAACGAACCGGATGGAGGAATATTGAGATTTGTTGCAGGATTATTAGATCGTACTTCCCCAGCAATCACATCTTCTGAACATGCAGTCATCGACGAATGACGTTCAAACTCATTGCAGCGATCGCCGTCCGCTCCGTTCGCTTGTTCATGTTGAGCAGGTTTCGTGAGCTTCCTGGGATTCTTCTTGCCAGATTTCTTGGCGCTGCTGATCGGTAGGGATGTGGCTTCAGGACCACATTCATCGCCTCTGTGTAGAACATCGTGATGATCAGAAAGAGATGGAAAGTTGACAGGATTGTTATCAGGACCAGTCAGGATAGCGTCATTGGTCACATTACGATCAGGTTCTGTTGATGTTGGATGCACTTGAGACGAATCTTCATCCTCGTTGTGGAATGACAATGTAATCTGGTTCTGATCCAGGATCAACTCGCCTGTAGAAGACGATGTCTCCTGATTAGTTGAGCTGGAACTTTCAATTTCATTGGATTGAGCCTCGAAGGTTCCAAACATAACGAGGCTGGGAGAATCGGTATCATCGCTTGCGTCTTTTTGAGCAATGTTTTCAAAGTCGGCAGCTGAGTTTGCGGCAGTTAATATCGCACGATCCTCTGTAATCGACGACTGACAGGAAGGTCGATTAGCAGATGATGCAACGGTCGTGTTGTGATGCTCGCTCTGCATTGTTTCCTGGAGAACGGTCCGTTTCAATACGTTGATAGGAATGGCTTCGAATTCGCTATCCTTTTCGATAGGAATGGAGCCGGAAAGTGAGCCTGGGATGCAATTTTGATATGAAGATTTTGTTGTAGCCATGTCATCTTCTGATATCGTGAGATCGAACATGCTTTGTGGAAGCATGGTCGATTGAGGGTCTTGGACAAATACAGTTTCAGATTCGTGAACATCCTTTACAGGTGCCGGAGGAGTTAAATTCAATTTCTCATAGCAGAGCCTGGCGTTTTGCTCCAGATGGAATTGTAATCGACTTGAAAAGATATCAGAATGTTGAATCATGCGACTTCTGAGGATCGAGCTGGTCTCAATCATGATATCTCTTATGATCTCCCCAAATATGATTGAAAGTTCATTCTGAACACCAACGTAGAGCTGTTGAGCTCGGTTGTGATCATGACGATCACATTGAATCATGGCATCATTATACGTCTTTACAAAATCGTTCATATAATCGACATTAGCATTGAACAAACTTGTAGATTTTGATAACAATATCTGACGAATATTGAAATAAATTTCGTGATAATTAACAGCATTCAAAAAGGCTTCGGATAAATCAATATTCCAACTGGTCCATTTGGTTCTTCTCGACTCAATAGCATGCTGAGACCATGAGCGCATTCCATCCACCTAACAGAACCCAATGTCAGTATTCATTGATTTATAAAAATAAGGGCTTGTTTTACGGAGGCAGATTGAGAAGCGACAATGATACTGACTAGCGCTACTAATATGAAGAATGTTAGTGACATCGGAGAGCAATGTAGAAGATACTGCCTGTAGAGTTTGCATATACTGATCATGTAGAGTGACTTCAATCACGCAAAGTCGCAAACCGCAGATCAACTACAGTAAACTCTCCTGCAGAATTGCCATGATCTTCGTTATGACAATTTTGCACTTTCCAGATGGAAACGGGCTTGACACATAATTCTTTCATAGTTTGTGTTGCACAGGTGTCATGGACATTCTGCCATGGATGATGTTCGTTATAGCTTCTCAAACGCCGGCAATTCCGACTGGCTAACGCCATGCTTTGCAGGTACGGTCTCGCCTATCACTCAAACTTGTTCCTTGAAAGAATGACCTTAACATGGTAAGTTGCCAGTTCGAAGCGAAACACTAGCGTCAGGATATCATGAACGCAGTCAATCAAAGCAAAGAGACGGGAGAAATTGGGGAAGAGCCTCGTGTGGTTAGTCACATGTAGGAGCCCATTGTACTACAACGGTAATAAGGTTTAAAAACGTAGGTCCAGCATTCGTACAGCGATGGGCAAAACAGCTGTATTGGGAGAACATTAGAGGCATCAATTACTGAGATGGAAGTTGGAGATCTGATCATTAATTAAATCATTGATTTCTTTGGAAGCTTCGACGCCATAAGCGAGATCCTCATGGAACGCCCCATGAAATGGATTAGTACCAGTGGTGTTGAAACTTTCATGTCCCCTTCGTGAAAGAGCTGTTGAGATTAGAATGTGTCTATAGCGTCTGTGGAAAGATACAGATCGAACAAATGCAGAAGCTGATTCGCAACACATATTCTGGAAAGATCTGCTCATCCAGATTAACCGCATCTGCTCCAACATGTGGTTGGCATCCGGGTTCTTGCGCTTTCGATCCAGATAATTATTGACAGTTTGGAGCAAAAGTTGGCGCAGCTGACCAAATAATCGCTTAAGCATATTGCGAGATTCTCTAAGAATCGTCTTGGCCATCCATGCGTATAAATCTCGGCCATCCCGCGTCTTCCTGGAGCTAAGAAACAAGGTTCTTTGCAGAAACAGCGCGTTATCGGGTAGACCTGCAATGATCATAAGCCGCAATTGAGACAACAATGATTATACATACTGCACATTGAGATAATTGACTTGGCCAGGCCCTCTGCTGTTTCGACTTCAGCTTCTGACTGTCGAAATCTGAGGTCTCGCTCACAAAGGAAAACGTTATAAACTTACAGCGTTAATACTGAACAGATCAGCATCGAATTCGTTGGCAGGCAGGTCTTTTGAGGGGAATTCGATTGACGACGAATGAAGCACTTGAAGTCCTGTCTTAAACGACATCTCCATTGTTTCTTGCAGATCATCAAGAACCTCCTGCATCACACCTGCTCTCTCTATAATTGCACATATATTAGTGATATACTCCTTAGTGGAAGCGATATGCATCAATTGGGTTTGCTGAACGCCTTTATAAATGGCTTGTGACAATGGCGTACGTAGCACTTTACTGATGACAGCAAAATTATCAGCTAACAAATCTCGTGCAATGTCTCGTAAGGCAGTGAGCTCACGCTCTGCCTGCGGTAATGAAGGCAGCGGCAGATGGTTAATGCTATGGAATTTGATGTGCTGTAATAGCGCCATCATCGTCAGTGAGAAATGGGTGACATCATCAGAAAGATAAGGGATAACAACGTTAAGCGTAAGATCGCTGACAAATCGCTCAATTTTGGAATACAGCAATGATGGATCACATCCTTCCACTTGAAATTCGGGTGCATCTGCCACCAGTAAAGTCAAATGAGCCAAACTTTGTTCGATTAGATCCTCTAGGGCATTTGAACTTCTGATGAGGAATTCCGACTGCGACGTAGAGGATCTATCTAAAAGAGATTATGTCAATGAAAAGACGCTGCGCGAAATGGACCAACCTTTAGGTAGATGGAACTGAGGGACTATTACATCTCGTCCTTCAATAATGTAATTTGAAAGAGACGACGAAGTACAGTCAAGATTTACTCGTTGGTCTTCAGGATGAGTATTCAGTAGATCAGAATTTGTAGCACGATGTTGATCGGGCATCCGAAGTTCGTGGGAAGGCTCTGGGTCATTCAAATTCGCGCTCATTAAGGTGGAACTTTTTGACTTTTTGCGACGTTTTGAGCCTGCTTTTCTTTTTCTGCTTCTTTGCTTATTAATTAGTGATGCTTTCCCTTTTAAAGGTTCAGTTGTTAGCGTATTATCACAAGATTGTGACTGGGCATCTACAGGATGGTGAGCAGAACGATCACTGCATGATTTATCATCGCTTGCAATGGAGCTTTCGAGGACATGATGGGTGTCGTGTTGTTGAATAATCTCCTTACAAGAATCGACATCATCGTTGCTAAGATAGGAAATAGGCTCAGATATATGCAGTGACCATCCGGCCAAGTCCTCAGATGCTGCCACCAAGTCATCTGAAATGTCAGATTCTACAAAGTCTTCTGAAAGGGCTGAAACCGATACAGAAATGAATTCCGAGTTAACCGTGATCTTTTCAAGATCATCATTTTCAAGCTTTTCAAGATGCTCGAAAACATTATCTGATTTCACAGCAATCAGCATTGGGTGGTCATCTGTGGGTGAGGACGAGCATGACTCTGGAGCAGAAGACATAAAAATCGGAATCTTTTCTTGCATCAATGTTGGTTGTTGGAGCAAATTGTGTAGTTCTGCAACGTTGTCTACCGAGCTTGTTACTTCGATATTGATATAATCGGATGATGATGTTTGGGAATCAATATTTGAGCCAGAATGAAACATTATGCCGAGGCTGAGATCCTCTCCGCTGACGTCGCTTTCATCAACTATTAAATCGACCATATGCTGAATGATTTCGTTTGCTTCAACACATTCGTCAGATTCAATTTCAGCTTCTCGATTGTCCATTGTGGAATGAGGTGCCAATTTCAAACGTTGATGGCAGAATTGGGCGTGCCGATGAAGATGTAATATCAATCGATTAGCAATTATGTCTGCGTCTGCGACATTCCGCTCTTTGAGGGAATCGTTTGTTCTTTCTACCATATTCATAATAATCTTGTCAGATAAAGTATGAAATTCCTTTTGAATACCATCATAGAAATGGCACGCCTTTTGAATATCATGATGGTTATATTGGGTCACGGCGTCAGCATATGCTTGTACGAATCCATTCATATAATCAATATTAGCATTGAACAAAGTAGTAGATATAGACGTCAATATGTTGCGAATTCTGAAATAAATATCATCAGAATTAGAAGCATCATGGAAGACACTGGATAGATCCACGTCCCAACCGGCCCCGGTCTCGGCAGCAATCGTAGACAAAGACGTGGAGGCCTTCTAGTATGTAAGCTATGTTTAACAAAAGACATTAAAGACACATTACATGAACCGTCTGAGCTGGGAACGAAAGGCTGCAAGCCAGCAGGACCATATATATCAGAGACATTGAGCGATCAAAGCGACTCGGGCTCCTGAGAGCGACAAGGTGTCCAGTTCAACAAATTCGGATTTGCAGTCCTTGCGGTCGCGGATCTCAGACCGCAGAATTTAGGCAACTGCTGGGTGCGTTTTGTAAAAGCGAGGCAGGCTCTAGAAGCGCATGCATGATGACATGGTGATCGGGGGACTTCTTTCCTATCATGATCGGGACGGAATCTCGCAGTAATGCTTTGGTAGGACAACATTGGGCTTGAATCGTCGCCCGACTTTGCTGAGTGAGAGCTGAGAAATACCAACGCCTATTAACTCACTGGGAACAGAACAGGTACTAATATTTAATTCTAGTCTGTTAACTCAGCCGCTATGTACTCAGATTCGGTTTGAACAGCATGACTTTCTATGTACAGTGAAACCGCTCAGAACCCTCAGCTAAGCGATGATTGTAGAGTGAAAAGCGACAGATATCTTATATTTATTGAGAGGTTCAATCGATTTGTCAAGTATCCAACTGGGATCAGGTTACAGCTTCGGCCTAGACAGACTTTTACAGCGGCATTGTTACCTTGGAATCTCAGGTAGCCTCGTCATGTTGGCGACCTCGGCGAAATCCGAATGAAGAATGGATCCTGCCTCTCTGAAACCAATTGAACAATGCCAAGCGTCGTCCTCTATAGATATTATCACGGTCGCATTGGGCGTGGCCATGTTTATGTTGCATCAACTTTCTACATGAAAGATTTAGACTGTATAGGAGATGGCATAGTGCTATAGGTCTCGAGTCTTATAGACCGAACGAAGTTTATATGAGCGTTTAGGATGTTCAAGCAGGATTGGCCATATATCCAGGATGTGAGAAAATACCTGTTCTATCGTCGATTGTCGGCAACGGCTGATTTGTCAAGCCCGAGTTGGGATACATACACCAAACACATTGCGATCAAAGCAAACCTTATAAAACTCAGAGAATTTTGTCGGCAGACGCGTTCCTTGTATCTCTAAATCATTTTACGAATGAACTGATATCAAAATGATGCAAAAGGCTCAAACACAATACAGGTCAGATTCGGTGATACAAGAATCTTTCGTATTCAAAGTTTTGGGGCCTTTTTACGTAGACGTTTGAGCTCAAAGTCATGTACAGAGTATCTGCGTCATATCTGCGTCGCGTAGGATTTCCCCGTCGAATAACACGAAATGGTGATATATCGCCTTTTGCTTCGGAATGTTACCTGTTTTATCATCTCACTTTACAAATCTTTTTACCAAAAATTGAATGATGATGTAAGTCATCTGTGTAAGTTAAAGCTGTCATATCAACCCAATGCTCAAGCAGAGGATTCAATTAAGTCACAACTTTTATAGCGCAGGAATCAGGGGCTGTCTAGTAGTAGGAAAATGACACCGACAGCCCAAAAACATGAACGAGTCAGAAAGAAGAAACATGCACGTTGGGACTTCCATTTGTGGTAGACGCAAATCGCTATTAGGCCCTCGAAATCGTACTTGAGTTAGTTAAAATTTCTTTTCGTTACATCGTTACACGCCGGCCAAGCGTGCTCGAGAAGGTCCTGTCTGGATGTAGTCCTTGCAAAGAGACAAATTTTGTATTGATAGGCATCAACTAAACCATTAGGATAATTAGGGACAATATCGATAGCATTCAAAAACGCCGACATCAAGGTGCTAGAAATTTTGTTGCACATGTCTTCATAATGACAGCATTGTCACTTGCTCTAGATAGCCTCCATCTCAAATCAAAACTGATTGAAAGATTAAAAGCAGTAGATGTACACTACACGAAGTCATATGCCAGCTAATTGGTATCGAAATACATGGAATGAAATATTCAGGAATAATAAAACAACATGTCAAGAAGAACAATCCCCTAGCGCTGGAAACCGACAAAGGTTATGGTCTTGTGCAAAGTATAGGACTGAAACGACAGTCGGAGTCTCGTTCAAATTGCACAGAACTCGGTCAGAACCAGATAGATCCGATGTTACGGATTTCAAAATGTCTGTCGACATCGTCAGTTTCGAGCAAATTCAGAGCACGGTTTATTTGACCTTTCTTATGATCGATGAGTTTCAGGAGATCTTCTGCGACAAGTATTTCATCAGCGCCCTGAATCAGTTTAGCAACCATACAAACAGTTAGAATCAACGTACGATGTGCTGGGTTAATACACTGAAATGAAACTCGGATTCTGGCAGGGCTTCCTGGGGCCAATCGTATGGCCAAGATGCTATTATATATTAAGGCATGATTGACGAGTGATCTTGAACGCCTCTTCGACTTTCCTCTGTTTGTCTTCTCTCCATTTGTTTCCAGATATGATCCGCAGCATCTTCTCGATATGTTCCTTGGTGGATAAAATATGTTTCAGATTGGTTTTAACTAAACCTTTATAAACAGCCTGGGATAGCGGCGCTCGCAAGAAGTGCGAAATGATCTCGAAATCGTCTAGAAGCGATTTAAAGCCAAGATTCGTGATCTCCTCGACTTGCTGCTGAAGCTGTAAGAGCGACGGTAGGGGTCGTTCGGATTCTTGCAGCGTCGCGACGTGATACAACAGAGCCTGAGGTGCGGTGCATCTGGCCGTCGTCTCGTATACCAGGTGTGGGAAAACTGTTTCGTTCAGCATATCATTGATAAACTGTTCTATGGTTGTATAACGCAAGTCGGTATCGCAACATCAGAATTGAGTTCTGGCATATCTGCTAGTAGACACGATAGACAGTCGAGGCCTTGACGTATGTGTTTCTCAATTGCCCATGATGGTGCCGCGACGGTCAACGAAGGCAGCGACGTGGAAGTGTTCGGCGGGCGATCTTCCGGTTCAGGAACGAAATCCGAAGATGGACTTGGCTGGGTATCTTTAGCAGCATTTTCATGGCAAGCAGCGTCTGGTTTACGTTCTGACTTCTTGGATTTGGATTTTTTGCGATTCTGTTTTGATTTATGAGGTTTCGCGATAGAGTGGTGGGTTCCGTCTCTAGTTGTGATACGCGAAGCGACATTCTCGACAGCATCTGATTCTTCGGCGGGATCGTTAAGGGAAACAACATTACCGAGCAGTGCGTCTTGCTCTTGCAGAGGGAGGGCGTCCTTGGACAATACAATTTGACTGGGAGTGGAATCGGAGTCCTCAACCTTGTCTGCTTGCAGCATAGTCTGGCAGACCGACGTATTGGCCGTGTCGTCATCATTATCGATAACAGTCGGCGTCATCAGCGACTTTGAACATGCATAGACCGAGCAGCTGGCTGTTGATGACTGTCCCGAGATGCATCCGTCGTCATCTGGCCAGCGACGGTCAACCGATGGCGCGTCCAGTCTGCGCTCAACATGGTCGACAGAGGCTGATGTAGACTGCTGATGACTGAATGAGATAGATGGAGACCTTTCTATATCATCTGGGCTTGATAATGTTACATCCAGGATATCATCATCATCATCGCTAATGATCAAGTCGAGGATGTTCTCCGCGATCTGGTCAGTCTCAGGATCGGCGCCGTCGTCGTAGGTCGGATTTTCCGGTTCGATTTCCAGACGTGGTCCCAGACGTAATGAAGAGAAATACGATTGAGCTTCTTCTAGAAGATGGGAAAGCAAACGGCCCAGGATAGCATCTATGTTTTCAACATTTCTCGCTTGAAGGATGTAACTCGTTTCGATCATCAACGACATCAAATACTGCAGAGAGCTCATTCTGCACACCACGATAAAAGTGCTGTGATCTTTCAGTGTCGTATCCGTCGCATTGAATCAGGGCATCGTTATATGCCTGAACAAACTCCTGCATGTAATCAACACAGGTGCCGAATAATTTCGTCGATGTCGACATTAATAGGGTGTGAAAATCATGATGGTTGGCATCATTACAGAAGGCGCTGGATACATCCATATCGCAATGACCCCAGATTGTTCGTCTCAATTCCGTAACATGATGCGACCATGGTAATGAATGCTCAGCCTCAGAAACAAACTTCACTGAAGACGTGGCAGTGACCAACTGCCGAGCGCTAACACTATCCAGGTTTTCAGCAACATTAATTGCTGTGGTGATCTGACTGATCAACACGACGAAATTCGGTCTTCTTCAGATCCGTAACCCGTAACCGCAGCTCGCAGTTGAAAATCGCAAATCAGTCTACCCATGAAAAATCGAAAGAAACGTGCGCAGTTTGGAATAATTCTGTTACAAATATTGCAGACCATTGCTAAAAAGTGCAGAATGGAAGCCGATACCGATCCAGTAGCGATCTTTGACATTGGCACAAAGAGGCGGAGCTGTCGATGTTTTTTTCCAGACTCCTGGTCCTAAGGTAATTTAAATAACATGTTCGCGTGCAAAATGACATAAAGAGTTCCGTGGCATTTGTTGAGCCAATCCTTCTTCGAATCATCCACATACCCTCGTCGAAACTCAAGGTCAAATAACGCTACGTGATGATCATTGAGACATAACAATTGAATAAACCATCTAGTTTCAGGTCAATAAAAATACTTCCCAGCATCATAACCAATTAATTAAATCCCGACATTTTCGAAACGGTTTGACCGCCTGACAACGACATTTGAAACACTAAACTGCGACGGTTTTACAATTAGGCAAGTCTTCTCCATCTTCAAACAATGAGAGTCTGTCACCTTTTTAAAAGTACAAGGTGATTCAAAAAAAAGCCAAAACATCACATTGCGGAGAACAGAGGGAATGGGTAGTTCCGGGGCTTGTTTGTGTGACTGAATCAACAATCCGTATTAAACTGATACTACATGATTGGTTAGGTATCGCCTCAGCCGTTTTATCGTGCCGATAAAGTAAAGAAATTCGCTCTCGCCTGGTAATCAAGTCCGGGACGCTAACACAACAGTCACAAAAGAATGGAGTTCGTGCATAATACTCTATTGGACTGTTGTACGTAACTTAAATACCGACTATTTAAAAGAAGTGTCATATTATAAGGCGCGTACCGTTCATACAAACGTATATTATTACCAAACCCCTTGATCGAGATTTCGCTGCTCATTCCATTGTTTTCGCGGGCGGCCACGTTTTCGTTTGGGTTGTATTTGTTCAGGAAGCTGCCCGATGCAAGGAAGTGCAGGGTCCACACTTAGTACCACAGGGCTCGTTTCACCAACTGACGCATTTCCCTGTGATTGTGAGAAATCAGTTATGACAACAACAGGATGCAACATGTTAGGGCGCCTACCTGTCCACAATGCGAACGATGAGAAATACGACTGTGTCTGTTGTAAACAGACATCCTAGTATATACAGGGCCCGTATCTGTTCCGAACTTCCGCTGCATGCGACTGACAACTTGTTGCCAGTTGAAATTGGTTCTGTGCACCAAGCTTCGTAGGAAGTCGTCCTCATTCTGAGACCATTTATGACCTGTACGACGATTTTCAGACAAAAGCAATGGAAGATTAATGTTCAGGACGTTTAGGCAAATTTGTTGGTAAGTCGTTTTCTTCTGGAGAAGGGCTTAGGACATGAATAGCGAGCTGAGTTGATTTGCCAGAGTTTTCATCCAGCCTGGAAGTAACATTTGGCAAAATTTTCTGAAGAAAATCACAGGGTCAAGATAGAATAGAACTAATTACGTCGCGTACCTGAGTAGAGATTATCTGATAATGCCTTTGAACTGATCTTGCAGAGTATTCCGAGCGCCACCGCGCCCCAAACTTCTTCTTCATGAGATTGGCCACTTCCGACCACCGGAAATTCGCTTCTTGCGCCGCTATCGCTAGAAACTCGATCTCGTCTTGCACCCACAAAGGCCTGCCACCACGACGAAAAGAGTTCGGAATGGTCTCTGGGTACAATTTTACTGATTCAGTAACATCTTTGTCCGGTTCACTCTCGCTATCTTCAGAGCTTCCCTATCCAAAGCTTGATATGGACTCGCAGTAGAGCGACGAAACTTCGTTGCTTACCTCACCAACTGGAGCGCCGCTGGGCACATTAGTTGGTCGGCGTTGAAGCTTCGCCAAAGAGAATTCTTTGGGAAATTCTCTCGCAAACTTGTTCGTAACCGATCCCGCTGAATATGCAGGACGTCTTTCGGTCCCGAATTTCTTGAACATGAGTTCAGCAACCTTATGCCAATTAAAGTTTGCATTGCGCGTCGCCGTCCGTAGGAAATCGATCTCATCCTGTAGCCAGAGAACCGACTGACGCGAATACGGCGTCGGCGTCGATGTGTACTGGAACGTTCGACAATGTCTTTGTCGGGATCACTCTTGATATCCCTAGAGTGATGCTCGGCCACTCCAACGGATGCTTGAGATTGGGTCCGACCGCAGTAGCCTGATTTTGTTGTCTTGCTATCTTCAACAATGCGATAATGTTTTCTATAAACTGATCTGGATGTATAGCTTGAACGGAACTGCGTTCCGAATTTCCTTGTCATGAGATTAGCAACTTTATGCCAGCTCCAATTTACTTTTGGAGCCGATTTCAGTAAGAAGTCAATTTCCTTTTGAGTCCATTTCTGGCAGATGATCTGGGAAGGCGATTGAGCGACCTCGACAACAACTGCGCCGGATTCATTCTCGGTATCTTCAAGATAGGAGTCGTTGATTCTAAGAACGCATCATCCTATATGAGAATTTAAGCACGACATCACTGGCGTCATAATGAAATGTGTTCGCATGCCTGTTCGAAATTACTACTCGATTGCCGAGTCCTTACTCTCGATGCGTCATAATTTGGACATTTACGTTTGTATGCGGTCAAAACTCCCTGCGCCGTCCTGTTCGTTCCAAATCGCTTGTTAAGGAGTTTTGCAACTCTTTCCCAGTCGCAATTAGTCTTGCCAGCTTCCATACGCAGGAAATCGATCGCTTCGTTCGACCATGAAGCCCTTCGTCGTCGGCCCTCTGGTGCAAGTGACCTCGGCACGTTATTCTCTGAATCTTCAAGACTGGAGTCTCCTATTTCCGATGATTTCTTTGTCTACAAAGAAATTAAAAACGACATCAATGCCGACATGAGATTTCCAAATTTACCTGCTTGAAGTTCCTAATCGGCCGACTCGATGTGCCATCTCCATGGCAATGGCGGTAGTATGCAGCCATAACGGCGCCAGTCGACTTTTTTAATCCAAATCGCTTAGTGACGAGATCAGCAACCTTATCCCAGTCCAATTTAGTGTTCCGAGCTGCTGTATGCAGGAATTCGATGGCTTCTTTCGACCATGAACGTCTTCGTCGAACTTCCGCTAAGAGTGACATCGGCACGCCTTCTTTAGAAAACGTTTGTACATATTTTGAACTAACTGATCTTGCCGTATATTGCTGTCGTTTTTCGGACCCAAATCTCTTGGACATGAGATTAGCAACTACGGACCATTTGAATTGGACACTTCGTGCCGAGATTCGCAAGAACTCGACTTCTTCCTGGTCCCATAAAGGACCAAATAAAGAGCCACGTGAAACTGCTCTAGAACAAGGCTTATCAGGTTCGGTAGTGTTATCGTTTGGTTCGCTCTGAGTATGCTCTGAGCTGGATGCCACCATGGTATCTGATGCTTCGGACCGATTTCGAATAAAGCCACGCGATGTTGCTGGAGCATCATCTTCAACGATACTGCAGTATTGCGATTCAACCGCCCGGGCCGTATATTTTACCTGTTGATCCAGCATGAAGTTCATGTTCATGAGATCGGCGATTTTTTGCCAATCCCTGTTCGTTTTCTGAGCTGAATCGAGCAGGAAATCAATCTCATCTTGGGACCAGCGGCTTTGTTTTAAAAATTGGCGCGGAGACCGCCAAGCAAAGACGTCGACGGCATCATTGAGAACGATCTCGTTGAAGTTTGGACCAGAATCGGCCGTCGCGGCGGAAATTTGACCGCGGGCGTAAACGGGCCGTCCTTGACGCTGACCCGCCCGGGACAGGGCTGATTCTTGTTTAATGAGCAGAGAGTAATCAGGCTCGACCACAACGAAAGGACCTATTATGAAGCAGTTACAAACTGACTAAGCTACGACAACAACCGCAATCTTCGAAAACATTTTGTCTACAAAACGAACTCATTTTCAAAGAGACACTGACTGTGGGCGTGTTGCGATGCAGACTCATCAGGCCTACTATATGGAAGCGGGATGATCCGATCCAGGTTATTTTGACCTGATAAAGCGAAGCTGACGTTCATTCGGGTATGGAACTCTTCTGGTGGAAGCGGCTTCGGCCCGTTCCGAGGCGGCATCGGGTCGTCTCGTCGTAGAACGACAATATCGCCGCCTAGCATGAGAACAGAATGGCCAAGTGCAAACTCTATCATTGTTTGATGGTGCTGGATGACCTGCTGATAGTGCTCAACCACCTGCTGATAGTGCTCAACGACCTGCTGATAGTGCTGGTAACATTCAGCAAGTGACCATGAAATGCGCTCATATCACATAGCACATGGGATGTACATTGTACAGTATGCAGTACACAACGCAGCTATACTTAAAATGCGACTTAACAAGGGTTTGCGAAGTCCGAGGTCTGTTCACGAAACGACGGTAGTCTCTTCCCAATTCGTAAAGAAGCATTACTGTCGATCGGTATCCATCACCTAGGATTTGTGTTGTTGTCCAGATTACTTTGTAGACAGCCCGCATCAGAACCTTCTGATGCGGCAAAACGACAAAAAAGCTGTGCTGTGCCAGTAAATGCCTCAGTAGATTTGCTAAAAGGTTTTGATGAGGAACTGCTATTCAGCCTAGTTATCCTAGTACCTCATCAAGTAAAGTCCTCAAGTAAGACATTTGTCCAACCGCTGAAAAATGTTGTTATTTACACAATGAGTATACAACGGTTTACCAAAACCCCTGATCCGGGTTTCGCGTCTCAGTCCACCGCCTTGTTGGCCTAGGGCGCTTCATAAACCGCTCCGGTCCTGAAGGTGGGCGAGTACGGTGAACATCGTCAGAAACCTGCTTGTGCTTACATCTGATGGAATCCGCAGTATAGTGACGTTTTGTTCCAAACTTCTGGGTCATTAAATTGGCAACTTCCTGCCAGGTTCTCTTCGCATCTTGTGCTGCTTCCAGCAAATAATTGACTTCATCAAAGGACCAGTAAAAATCCTCACGCAATCGATGCCGATTTACGCTTGCCGAATCGAGATAAACTTGATCAGACTTGAATTTGCTGTCTTTTGAACTGGATCGGTCGAAACGTCGGTTAGGAAATCGATCACAGCATAGGTCTTCAACAGATTGGGATAGGATTGACGAGTGATCAAGATCGACTAACGCGAAAGGAGCTAGTGCCACAAATGGTTAGAATGCGCTTCATATATGACAGATTCACGATGCCGACCAGAAAGAACATAAATAAACAGCAAAAACAATGTATTATAATGCACATACAGGAGACAAGCTTGAATGGAGGGTTTCCGGAGCCAGCATATTGCAGGTGAATGATTCGATTCAGGTCATTGCAGACTGGCAGGGCGATACTGACGTTCATTCTAGTATAAAACTCATCAGGCGGCACCGGCTTCGGCGTCTTCCGAGGAGGCAGTGGCTGGTCGCTGTTTAAGACGACAACATCGCTGCCAAGCGTTAGGACCGAGTAGACAGACGCCGACATTGCCTATCAGATTGGTCCCGAATGATTGAAGTTATGGAAACGAAATGCGCTCAAATGAGGCCGCCATCACAATAACAGCGATCTAAAAACCCTAGCCCTAGTTCCAACAGGCAATTTTTTAAAGGTGATAATTGCATTAACCGTTTCGCCCTTCAAATAGTTCTCACTTTAATCTACATATAAACTCGTTAACGATTTTGCTTGACAGCCTCTTGCGGGATTTGTTTTGGTCAATACGAAGGTTGAAGTGGTTTTAGCAGGTTCCTGACTTGAGCAAGGAGATCGTCACCAAACTTACTGGACGCATGTAAGCGTAAAGACTCGTCCTCAGGTACGTGCTGGAATGTCTCGATAGTGTTCGATTCGCCAATAGTCAAGGTCAGGCGGGTGGTTCGTTTATAGACCGAAAAACAATCGCGATTTCCAGGCCATCTGGGTAAATCTAATCTTAGAACTTCATGGAAATGCTCGCTCAAGTATAGATGGAACGAAACATTGCCGGTTTGTGAAAAATCGCCTATAGTATCAGTTAACTTGAGTAGACAACGAAATCAACAGATTAGTCGTCACCATGTAAAGTCCTTCCAAACGATTCACCAATATACAATACAAAGTCGCCTTGATAGGACTGAATCGCTTGTGAAGCCATATCGTATATATCAGGCCAACATAGGAACAAAGTTGCCGAACGATTGCATTCGATGGCATTCTGAATACTATCTGTTTTCATCACTCCATCAGCCTCGACGAGGTCGTATGCGATCACCTGTGCTCCAGTACGGCTTCGTATCAGATTCGCCCAGTATCCACTGAGCCGTAGAAATTGGTATGACGAATTCCGGATTGAAAGGCACTCGCATACCTTCCTGCACCTATTTCGATGATGGGCGAGAACATGCCAATAACATGTACAGATTCAGCAGTGGGTATGGCATGAGCTAATGGGACACGAATCGTCTGATGTATCTGCCGATACCAATCAAACATCTTCCGCCGATCATTACCAGACAGATTCGGGTCGAATATCCGCCCGAACTGCAACCCAGCTTCCGCCGCTAATCCCATCGCCTCTAGATAACGAAGAGACAGATCGTCGTCCCATGGCTCGCCCATGAAGCGGCGTCCAAAACTGAATCGTACTGGTCCATGCCGGACCAAAATGTCAGAGGTTTGTAAACAGTCAAGTGCCTTCGGTCCGTACGGAGTTGAACTCGTTTTGTATCGAGCGATTTCAAAATCGCTCCATGCAGGTCGTGACCAGATGTCAGCCGAGACCGACCCTATGCAGGCGACTTGTGACGACCGGTGCGCCCTTCTCCACCAAATCTAAACGGAATGAGGCCATCGGCGAGGCTATCGACAGGATGCGTGCCAAAGCTGAACAGGAGAAGAAGAAGGTAGAGGAAGCCACTGGCGGTGCCCAGCAGAAATTCCAGGAATCCTGGGAGAAAATTAGGGGGACCGTTGACAAAATTAAGGAAGGGTTCGACAATGCTGTTGAACGGAACGTTAGTCCGAAATTTGCTGCAAAAGCTCAGCATGCTACCGATTCTGTTCGCTCAGTGTTCTCGAAAAAGTTTATCGATGATATTTCCGGCGACCTTCTCGGACGTAAAAAGCAATATGGAAGGAAACAGCAACAATCGACAGAACGCGCGGAGATGCCCGCCAACGACGCTCGCGAAGTCGTCGTTGTCAAAGAAGCCGAAAGCGAGTTTGCACGCCGCTTGCGGCAGTTACGCGAACGCGCCGAACAAACAGAAACCTACCAGAAATTGCAGTCAAAATTCTCATTCCTGAGAAAGAAGGTTCGCGAATCGCCCCTGTATCAGAAGGGCGTTGAAGCTCAAAATCGTGTCGGCGATAAGATCGAGGATGCTCGCGACTCCTTTGACACAACTCAGAACCCGCTGATATGGACCATTCGCGATGCCAGCGATTCGTTATTAAGCGAATCGGAGCAGGCCGCCGCCCTGGCTGCCATCCGCCGTCTGGACCCGGAGTTCTCATTGCCTGAATTACTCGAAGAACTCGAGCATTTTATGATCCCGTCCGTGGTCAAAGCATACCTGCGTGCCGATATCGAGGTCCTGCAGGATGTCTGCGGCGGCGATGCGCTGATGTTCGTGAACGCCAGCGTGCGTCAGCGCCAGGCACAGAGCGCCCATTACGACGAGCGGATCCTGGATGTGAGTAACATTACATTCCATGACGCCATCACGTTGGAGTCCGGTGAACCCGTCCTTGTGGTGACGTTCAATTGCCAGCATGTGCATTGTGTTCGGGGTGCAGATGGCACCATATTGGAGGGAAGCGAACATGATATTCGCTCGACGTTCTATTCGTGGGCGCTGACCAGGGATCATACCAGTGAACAGTTCAACTGGCGTATTCTCGACATGCAGATTCAGGGCATTCGGGCGTTAATTTGAGAATCCGATGGCGTTGTAAATAGAATCGCCAACCATACTGTCTTAAAGGTAGTTTTAATACAGATCCTTCAATCCTGAAGATCAGGGCCGAATTTGCATTCAAGTTGGATCGCTCTTCATCTCTATCCCAACCATAATTGCTTATGTAGGATCCCGTTAGAGGTAACGTATCTCCCGATTTCTAAAATGTCAAACGAGGCCGCGGAGGAGGGCCACTCCTCTTAGTGGGTAACGTTACCTTTATTTCCATCTTTGAGATTTGACTGATTTCAAGATCATCTCATTTTTATGATGTGTCTCCGTAGGATGTCGGGTTTCATCAGGCATCGATCGTATACCGTACTAGAGTGCTCGGATGGCACCATTGGTGACGACGATACACCAAGATGGATTCTCACTGCATCCTGTTTTCGCCACCCGCGATGAGAGTGTCGCTTTGAAATCTCGAAGCGCTGCATGTCATGTCGATCTTCGAAACGATTCCAGGTGCTATCGCACAACAACATCTCTTGGATCAGCTCATTACGTTGAGGATGATCTATTCCATAGTACAGCCCACAAGGCCATGACCCCGATACAATCACGGGCGATGCAATCCTCGTTCAATCTGAAGAAAGAATTATATGGCTCGCATATATCGCTTGGAGCTGATTCCGATAAGTGGTCGGTGACAAGCAGGGAAGCGTTTCAATCTTCTGAATGGCAAAAGCTCAAGAAAGCCGAGCCGCCAATATCTCCACATACAAGCAGCGTTAAACTTGGAATGGATTCATCCCGTTCTTATGACACAACGACGACGTCAGCATTTCAGAAACTTTCTGCTAAAAGGCCCCCGCCGGCCCAATCACGTTTAGGGACCACATCGTCCAGTGTGACAATCTCTTCTCAACCAAGCGCTGTCTGGGAATCGTCCACAAAAGCAACTTTTAATGAAATTGTTCGAGGGGGTCGTCGACCACTTCCTTCGGAGGAGGCCAAAAAGTATTTTTTAGGGGATCATATCCGAATTACCGATGGAGTGGGTTCGCCTTGGGTCACAGTCAACGAAACCGAGTTTGTAGAACGTTCGCCGTTGGAGCGCAAGAATCAGCCCGCTGCAGAAATTAGAAAATCGCACGTCGTTTTGGGAGAAGACTCAAGAACTGAACCAGTTAGCAGCAATTCTTTGGAATTTCGGCAGCCGCATATAACGGCGACTCAATCTATCAATCATCAGCTTTACAAAAGCAGTGTGAAAATTCAAATGGTGAAATATGTAATCTAACCAATGCCGGTTGCTGATAGCCGTTTTTCTAGGATTATAACCCGAACCAGTGGAAGACCAAATACAACGAAGATTTCGGAGAAAAGTCTTCAAAAGAAGCTCGTGCTGATCGGGACGTTGTTCAAAGCATACGCGATGTGATGGCAAATCGATCTGGGATAAGTCTGGGACAAGACCGACAGCACTGGTCGACGACCTCACACAACTCATTTCAGAAGCTGGAGATGAATAAAGCCCAGGTTGACAGTGAAGCGAGACGGGCCCTGCTCTTTGGGCATCATCTTCAAATCGGGAGCGGATCTGAGCCGTTACCTAATCCAACGACAACCGACTCATATACTGTGGATGTTCACCGACTTAATGATCGCCTTGCCAATTATCGAGTCGGCGCTGCAATGAAAAAGTCATTATCGACTTCAAGCGTTAAGGTAATATTCGTGAGAAATTCCTTGATAATGTTCAAGTTTTTATTCTACTCAGTTTGGATCGGGGCCTACGGAACCTTGGCAGCGATCCGTAATGCTTAATCCCGTTTCTGTCGAACGAGCCGAAACTGTCAATCCAGAACTGCAGCGTTCACATTGGGCCATTGGCAACGGAAAGGGAAACTATGAAACCATGAATCTGGGATCGCACAACTACCGAAACTTTCAAAACAAATGGCGATAAATGTTGCTCGGTTTCTCATTTCTTCTGTTTGCCACTGTTGTGAAGTGTCACGCTTTTGACGTAATTAAGATAATCTTTCTTGTCACGATTGGAGAAAGTTCAGGTGGTGAAAGATCACGCTTATTGCTGCCTCAAATTCATTGACGAGACCGAGAAGCTGAGACAAACGTAGGGTATATCTTCGTCTATTGGCTATATTGCTGAACTAAGCGCCTGATGAACTTTTGTAATTTTAACTTCACGACTTTGGGCATGATCTCTTCAGGGACCGAATCTTGAGCTGTCTTGATCATATCCAAAATCTGCAGTGGGGGCAACATCACGCTTATCCATGGTTGTGGCTTGTTTCCATCCCATTTCCGTCGTGATGCTATACAAGCTCGGTATCTTTCTTTGACAATGGGCACCATCGCAGCTCGGCGAACGTCCTGGGAAGCTCTAGGAACAGCAATTTCGTCTCGAATTGCTGCTGTGGTCTGTCGCCGTGACGATGCTTTTGTGTGTTTAGCAGCTTTCGTCATCGCATGTTTGACCTCCTCTTCTGCATAGAACGTAAAAATCCTGTCTTCGAAACTGATCCATTGTTTTTCAAAGGCTGCAAGTATAGCAGCGCATTGTCGTAGATACTGCTTCCACCAGTTTTGGAGCCGCAAGACTTTGTGTCGGAATGTTTTCACTCCTTTCAGCAGTTTGCGCTTTTCAAAAACCAACATCACTTTGATAATTTCAGCGGCCTGATGCTTCTTGGCAGCGATTCTTCGGAACTGCCGAGCCCGGAACTTTTTAAGTAGAATGCGGCCAAACATGTGTTCCAAGCGGCGAATTTCCCGAAGGCGGCGAGCAGCGCAGATGCACCTGAACCAGCGCTGGATGCGAGTAGCTGCACTCTTGGCGCGAACAATTTGATCACGATTAATTCGATACGTTTGAAGAAGGTTGGAGAACCAAATGGTACGGCTTGCAACCGGCATTAACTGCAGCCATCTGGAACCAATGTCATAAACCACTTCTAAAATACCCAGCTTTCATACCGAGTTTGGATCCTCTTTCGTTGTTCTTCGATGGGCCGATATTCTGTTTGGGCATCAAGTGCCAGAGCCGAAATATCCAACGCCAACAGTTTAGCCCTCCATACATCCTATGACTCATATTACTGTAGGGGCCTATCGTCTCTCAAGCTGGCAGACCTTTTTACGTTCGCGTTCCTCTCGCATCACCTTGGAAATCGATTTTGGTCGTATTTTCGATCCAGCTTTGCCTGGCACATTCGGAGCCATTTCAGGCTGAGACGGTTGCAGTTCATAGGTTGGTCCAGAAGCGAGCACTTGTTCAGGTGTCGGTTTAGGCTTCACTTTCTTGAAATGGAACTCCTTGATTCGCTGGTAGACCCGACCGCCATTGGCGAATCGCGACGCCGTCCCGAACGTCCCAACTCGTGCATTTGACGTTTCACGAAGAGTATCTGGTAGATTATACGACCCCGGTCCTGGGTCGTCATTTCCCAGATCGAAAACCGATCTTAGTCGCGCACGGCTGAACGATGCAGATGGAGGTCGAGCCCGTATTTGTTCATCGTGGATTGTATAAGATCCGGGTCCAGGTCCTGAAATAATTATGCACACCGAAATAATATCAATTGCTTTACATACTGTCTTGCAGTTCATAAAGCGAAGTCGTATTCTCGAAACAATTTGTGGGAGATTGGATTCTAGCAGTACTGCGACCATGTCGATTGGGCTCACAAAGCTCGTAAGTACCAGGACCTATCTGATATTCTTTGTCGATCAGGCGTGCGATTTCTATTATTGCTGCTTAGCGAATTACAAATAAAGAGCCTCACCATACCAGAATCTTTGAAGTTAGGATGCGGTCTGGACATCAATGCGCTTGGCGCTCGTCGTCGAATAGCGCTATCGTCAACCGTATAACGGCCGGGACCCATAGTCCCATATCCTGAACAAACTTGTACCCAGCTCAAGAAATACAAATCGATCACCACCAACCTAACTGTACAGTGGCTTTGGTGTCGAATTTGTGCAAAGTTACACGAGGAGCAGCCGAATCCGCAAGCCGACTCACAATGCCTTCATACGAACCAGGACCTAACCGAGACGAAGCTGGTCTGCGTGCAGATATGGGCACCTTATTCAGATCTTGTACAGCCGATATCACAGAGCGTTCTAATGATAGGCGAGATTTGGGCTTCCGATTGATAATTTTTCCTGGTGTTGACGGCGTCGAAGGTTGCGACTTAGTCGTAGGTTTATACGGTTCGACAATTAGAAAGAAATCTTTGGAACTTTCGGTTATTATTAAACCAAACGAGCTTAACGGTACAGAGGCCTTACTTCCACTATGGCGATTTTCAGCTTCTCGTACTTCCATTCGGTGCAGGGCACTTGCAAACAGATCATCGCTCGAAGGTCTTGGCAACACCGGATCTGTAGGCTGCTGATGCAACGGCGATTCTGGAGGCAATTCGCCTCCCACTACAGCCAGGTTTAGATTCTTGAGCATCACAGATGTTGACCCAGATGGGCGCCTTGTAGCCGCCACCGAATACGACCTGGCATTGGGTTGCATCAGCAGCGACGATTTCGGTTCGATTAGTACATCGAGATCAAGAATCTTTGTATCCAGTTTTAGCTGCGCGTGCCATTCCGAAACCGAAGGCAACAGTGGCGTCGGGAATGCTTCAAATCTCGCCGTTGATGACGCCTCTCATGACCCATTGTTATTCACAATGAGGAGAAGGTTGCTGCTCTCTGAGTGAGCAATGTCGAAGAGAGAGACAGACGTTCAAACAATTGCGTAATGTCCAAGGCGGTGGCGTCATTGGCCAAAGAGGCGCGTCGAGCTCTCGATAGCTCTGATCCCGATGCTGCATTGAAACATTGTCGGGCGGCGCTGAAATTGCCAGAAGGCGCTGGAAATGTGAAGATTCTGCTGCTGACGGCTCAAGCCTGTCAGGATCTGGATCCGCCTAGGTTCGTCGAATTCTGTTGTCCAAGAATCCATACTCTCATGCCCAGAAACACCCAGCTAATTTGGATTGTAGGCTAGAAGATGCTTATCGCGCTCTGAATAAAGCTTTACAAGTAGAGCCAGATTCGCTCAAAGCTTTGGGCATGATGAGGAACATTCTTCGTCGGCTTCCGTCAGATATGCAACGCTCCATCAGTTTGAAACAAGTTTATGAAAGGCTCATAGCACTATGCGCTAATGACTCAGAATCACAATCTCGGTTAATGCGAGAGCTGATTGAAGTTCTTGAATCTGGCCAAGAGGAGAGCTCTAAGCTTGAAGCTTTGGAAATTCGGATGCAAATGCTGCCATTGACTGACCAAGACTTGGTCGATATCCTGAGACGCCAGCTCGATTTGAAAATTGACTGTTCTGAATCGCTTCATCAACTAATCGATCGCCATGCTTTGCCTGATTTCATCGTCGACGACGTTTTGTCCGATATATTCGCAAAAACTGTCGCCTCAAATAGTGAAGACGTCTGGTCGAGAACTCTTTCGCTGCTGGTTAAACTATCTGAATCTTGTCACTCTAAAGCTGTTCTGCAACATCTAGTTTCGTTGTCTCTCATTTATCGCCGAATATTCACACTGGATAAGCCGTTCTTCAAGCGTGCATGCTGCGCGCTGCTACGCCTGATTCCGAACGATTGCTTTGCATGGGCCGCGTTGGGCTGTATTTCTGTTCGTCCTCTGCATGATGCTCCTGAGAATCTCGAACAAGTCCGTGCTGCAATACGAATTGGTGAACTCGCCACAGCTAAAGTGCCCTTTCCTAAGAACGAGCCATTGCCTCTGGCTATTGTGATCGCCGAATCTTTTGATATTACGATCAGTTTACAATTGGAACTGCGCCCGCTTGATCTCGTGTCAATGAAAGTTCGTTTAAGATCGGCCTTAGATTTAATAGAAGGCATTTTTCAAAGATGCCCACAATTATCTACTTGGAAAGACAGCATGAAAACCAGTTTGCGTATTAATGCATGTCTATTTCAATCTGTTCCTGAATCAGCAAGCTATTTGGAGTCGCGTCACAATCTCCATCCTCGAGCAAGGCGCGCTCTTATTAGCAGGCTAATCGAATGCAGTCGATTCTCAGCTGCTGTCAAATTTATCGAACAATTTTGGCCTGAAGACCCACCCACATGGGCATTATCTGCATTATCTTGGTGTCGGTTCAAGATTGCCGGTTGTCAACAGACAGATGCATTCTTAAATATCGCCGTATCTGTTATCAATCGCTCTCCACGCTGCGCTCTGTACCATACCAGAGTTGGTCTGATGTATTTTGCTATTGAAGATAATGTCGACATAAATAAGCGTCTCGCTCTGGATTGTTTCATGACCTCAGCTCGAATAGATCCTCTATCCAGCCATCCTTGGACTGTAAGGCCCATTTCAAAACATTTAAAAAGTTTACGCTCCCTTGTTTTCACCATTCTTTCTTCAATAACAGTGATGCTTGTTTATGTTTATTTGTTTTCAGTGTCTCGGACGTTATTACCTGGAGTACAAGAAAGACGCAAATCGAGCCCTAAAATGCTTTCGTAAAGCCGTCTCTTTGGATCCTACCGATTCAGAGGCTGCCATGGCTTTATGTGAACTGGTTCTACCTGCTTCTGACGAGATCGTATCCGTATGTAAAGCTGCCATCGACACAAACTCGTTTTTTTGCGAATGGCCTTGGCGCTATCTTCTTGAAGCTCGACTTCAACGCGAGGAGTGGCTGGATTGTGTCGGAGCAATCCAGAATTTGCTGAAAGCCACCCCAAATGATGTCCGCCTATGGACCCAGCTCGGTTTTGTCTATTTACGAATGGGCAAGTTCCAGTCTAGTGCTCGTGCGTACTCGCAAGCAGTTAAAGTTGACCACAGTAACATTCGGGCTCATTATTCATTGGCCGATGTTTATCTTCGAATGTATCAACCTGCCGATGCAATTACAGAACTGGAGCACACCTTGTCCTTGGAAGTGGGTGGACTTCGCCCTGCCATTGTTGAGTTGTTGCGGCAAACGTATTACGAAAACGGTAAACAACTGGCACAATCAGGGGAGTTTGACAATTCAAAGCAGCAATTCGACCGAGCTATTGATCTCCCAATTTCGGAATCAGCTTTTCTGGAGACTTGGAAATTGATTGGGGATATCCAGCTTGCTCGCTCTGATCCGTTATTAGCAGGAAAAGCATACGCTCGTGCTGTATTCAGATACCCTTCTTTGCCGGATTCGTGGTATGATCTCGGTATTGCTCTGTATAAAGCAGGTTTTATATCTGCAGCTGCTCATTCCTTGAGATCTGCAATCGTTCTGCGTCCAGAGTACTCTGACGCATGGATTGCTTTAGCCTTCACAATTCCGCTCACAAAATCCAAGTTACGCTCCTATTGTCTCTCTCGTGCAGTGAAGTCATCTGGTCATCGAAGCGCTCCCGCATGGACTGCTTTTGCGCTTTTGGCGTTACAGTATGGCGATATCAATGCAGCTCAAAAGGCGGTTGTGGAAGCTCAACGCAACGACCCTGTATTTGATCATCTTCCAACCGCTCAGGGGCTGGTTTTTAGAGCATCGGTTGCCTTAACGAATGGAAGCTGACAAATCCTTTTTGACAATAAAATTGCCATAAGGTAACTATCACAATTGTACTTTTTTCGCAAATCAATCGCTTTCTGTGTACTTGCTAAAAAGCCACAGCAATGCCGGACTCGCAGATACTATCAGAAAGGCAGCGAACGTAATTTTAATTACGACAAGCCCAGTTGAGAAATCTCCTGAACTTCGTATCTTCCCAACGGTACTTGAGTCTTTAAGCAGCGAGTACCACGGGAGCGTATTTGAACGCTATTTGGATCTGTCCCAGAATTAACTGGCCTGAATCTCGGCTTTTTAAAGAAAACCAATCTTGGACTTCCATGCACTGAACGCCACTTCCAAATCCAGATAAAACCCATTCGAATGAAACTGCAGATTATTAACTCAATTGAAGATTGATTATTTTACGAGTTACCTGTCAGATAGCCTAAATCTTCATCGGTACCATAAAATTTTTGTCCCTTAACTACAAACAGCATAGTTTCTTGCGCAATCTGCTCATTAATTTCGACCATAAATGTTTGATTAGTCCAAGTGGCATCATTTATGGACTCTGAAGCTGGTGTAACAAACTGAGCCTTTTTGATCCCAGGAATCTGCACAACAACGTATGGCTTTGAGAGCCACGATGCTGATGATAGGTTTCTGGCGCCAAGGATCGACACCTTATTATGATTTAAAAACACAATGAAAAAGCCGTTGTAGGACAAGCTGTACCTGCAAGATTCCAGGGACATTTAAGACATGTGCCTGTCTTTTTGGTGTAAAGTTCAAAATCAGATTCATCACATCGGTTAGCGAAACAAGCCCAACTGGGTACATTTTGGAATCGACAACCCTTACATTCCAAATCTCAGTATCATCAGAAAGACGATAGAAACGATCAGGCATACCAAAGCCTATGGAGCTTCTCATCTGCCAAAGTTTCTATAATATTGCCAACCGTTGAGTTTTTGGTGCAGCTAATTACATTTAATGAGGCAGGACTTCGTTCTGTTCCGACGTTAACAATGGATTCGAAGTGGATAGCGATGACAACATTACGGCGTAGATAATCTTCAACTGGAAACGTGAGAAAGTGGGCGTCTTTATCGGTGATGTCTCTTAAGTCAGACAAGCTGAAGTTTCCCATGAGGTTGTTCTCATCGCTGACTATAGCGACAGCATAAACATTGTTTTTTTCCATCGTTCTAATAACGTCTACAACTGATATACGCCCTGATACAGTAATAATCTAGGACAAACGAATATTTCCTCATGTTGCACATTTACAGCTCTCCTACCTTGCGTTGGTCCCATCCGACGTCGACAGCTGTCGTGGAAGCAAATTCCACCATTTGAGGAAATCTTAACTGTTTCCGTCTGTGGACTGTAATGAGTTTTGAAAGGTCAACGCAGCATAAGCTTACACGTAGCGAATCAAATCCGATTGTGAAACCAGAGAAGAAACCTTGAAGCTCTCATCAAAAATCGCACAGCGATGGACACCGGAGGCAAAAATCTCAACAACAACAAGCGCTGCGGTTCTGCCGAACAGGTGGATAAACGGATTGCGTTTCGATTGTCCTGGAAGCAATCGGCTACCAGTATTATTAAAACGACGACAGCATCCAACCTGCTACCGCATCAAGACGATCAGACATATGCTGTTTACCAATTTAGGATTGACAATGAAGTATTGAAAACCACAAACCTCAACTGCTTCGTTCAGATTTCCATTGCTCTTTCGTATCAAGTAAGAGACGATATCAAGATAGTCGATAAATCCGAAAGCTGTATTTCCTTAGCAATAATAGCGAGATCAGGTCATTGTGCTACCAGCTCCAGACGAGTTTAATACAGGAGCAGATAAGATACGACGAGCTCCCAAACCAGCGAGGGCTTGACGAATGGAATTGCCACATTCCAAGACGAACACGTCTCGGACGCTGATTAGATCCTGGATAGGCACCCGCAGAATCTGATCCAGAAACGGGTGTCTGGCACGATCTCTATCAAAACCAGCTGTTGGCAAGACGACACTAACATCCGCCATCGTTTCTATTATTGAAAACTGATGAATTAACGGACGATCCATCGCTTCTATAACAAAGAGACAATGTGTATGTAGAATCGTCTTTATCACCAGACATAGAAACATAGATACAGTCATCTCACAGACTGGATCTCAGTAAGGAGAGCGACATACGCCTGTTGCTTAGCAGCGTATTTGTGGGGCACTGTGTCATATGAGTGGTAGACAGACAGCGTTGAGTGTTAATGTGGGGCAGCTATGAATGTAACCAACTGAGTCAAGAGAGTCATGATGAGAGGGAGAGCCCTTCATGAGGCTGTGGGTATCCCTGTCTCTCTTTGACGCTCATTCTGGGTCATTCTCGATCCCATCCCGTTCACTGACTGCATGTCATTGGCGTTGGGATATTGCCGATCGCCTATCTGGAGCCGGCATAGGCCAGACATCATGACTGTCCATATTGCAGAGAATCAGAATCTAGGCGGAATTGATGAATCCGATGGGGAGCCCAGCGGTAACTGGAGTCGGGATCAAATCGTGAATTTGAACGTCGGAGGGGAGTGCTTTTCAACCCGGATTGGGACACTGACCGACACTGGCGGTAAACTTCCTGTTTTGATTAAAACTGATGGACTGAAAGTGTAATAATCATTTATAGGTACATACTTTTCTAATGCATTTTCCGGAAAGTTTTTGATTGAGGAGACACATTTTATCGATCGTGATCCACGATTGTTTCGAATAGTTTTACACTATCTAAGGACAAGGTCTGTAATGGTAAGTGATTTTTTGAGAATTTAGTACCGTTGGTATATCTATGATCTCTGTTTGAATGGTAGAGAATTTATTGGCTGAACAGGTTCCTGAAGGTCCCGAATATCTTTATCTTTATAGATCGTTGCTTGAAGAAGCCCGGTATTTCGGTATCGACTCAATGGCTGATTTCATCTCCAAAATGATCACCAAATACGAAGAGTGGTATGAACAATACTAAGTCGTTAATTTATTTTCACGAAATGCCTGAACAGCTTTCAAAAAGTGAAACCGGATAAGATCGGTTTTGAAGACTTCGGTGATGATTTCTCGCCTGTTCCAATCATATCTCGGGAAAGGATAATTCCGACAGATCCGATTCGGTTTGACGATTTTGATTTTTAGTCTGTGCATCGCAATATGCCAATATATATATATTTCGCAGCTTAGCTTTTTCTTCTGGTTAGGTGGTCGTAAATCACAACCTGAATGTATTCCGTTGTCTGAATCTCTGTTCTTGATGAGTTATCTCCTGTATAGCCCTGAAAGCATAGCTCAGCTGACAGTTTGATAATCAGTTCTGCATTATTACTTTTGGATCCACGTTTATCACCTTTCTGTCTCGGTTATTCTTGAACATCAGTCCGTCAATCTGATCGGCAATGATCTAGCAAATGTTCAACAGTAATCTAAACTTAGTCTGCAATCCAAAACCTGAAAGTTGGAGTTCGATGTAGAGACAGCGCTCTGTGTATCCCAGTTGTAGAAGCTAAGATCATTGGAATTCGGAAGCAGTCGCTTTCTGCCATCAAAATACGGCGTGAAATCTTCTCTTTTCAGTCGATCGGCATAGTCAATGAACCCGCTGATCTCTTGTCCTCGGTTATTCAGGTCTCGAATGAAGATGATCGACTGGTTTTGCAATTAGCTTTAGTACATGGCAATTGGTTGAGATTACAGTTAGCTTCCCGTTGCGAATATTCTCTTCACGTTCGGCAAGAGCTTTCAGGAATGGGGAATGTTCAAGATTTTTTCCAGCACCGCAGAGTGACTGATTTCCGACCTTCTGTATGGGGCGTGACTTCTCTTCCATCTGTTCCACTCGGGCTTGAAATTCGGTCCGTTTCAATGTGTCCCCATGACCTCTATATCCCAACTCCACGAGACATCTAGCAAGGTTGATATCCTGGACATATATTAGGCTTTACTGAAATGTATCTAGTCTGAGGCTGATACCTGAAGATAGAAGATGTCTCTTTCTTTGATTTGGTTATCAAGATAGTCTTCATAGCAACTGAATTCGGTCATAGGGTTACCGCTATACTTTGGGTCATGGCCGAGGAAGAAGGAACTCGTTGAGGATGCCATCAATAATCAATATGGACTAAGTCTGTGTCAGGGTACGGTTAAAGAGCAACCGTTCCACTAATGGGTAGATCATTTGTTTTATCAAAGATGGCGATCTTGATTTGGAAGCTATTCACTAATGGGTAGGTCACCTGTTTGATGACGATCTCGATTTGGAGCTATTCACTAAAACGTAGATCATCTGTTTTGTGAAAGATTGCGATCTCGATTTGGGAGCTATCAAAACATTATGGTGCTGCACGGTTGCATTCATTTGCGTCACCTCATCCAAGCGTTTATGATGGAACGGAGTAGAGAATAAGCACAGGCGCAGGGCGTCATCCGAATTCCATGGTCGCCGTCTTTCAATAAAGAGCCATCGCGTTCAGCCGTCAGACTCGAATCGTCATCGTCAAAAATCTCGATCACCACGTAATCAGATGAACGAGACGATCTATTCGATGAGCTCGGCCTGGACAACGCCTCCCAGGGCCAGGGATCGGGAAATGATCTCCGTCTTCGCAACGACGATTTCTTGACTGGTGATCCAGCTGAATCAGAATACCGCTCTCGATTCCGAACGTCCACTCCATTCATAGATTGTCTGGTCGCCTCATCATGCAAATCATCTTCGACCTTGTGAGACTGATCGGCAGGGATATCGATTCTGGCGACGGCTTCAGTATATTCTGATCGTATCGGGCGAGTGTTCAGCGTTTCTGGGACCGGATTTGCCGAGCTTACATGATCAGAATTGGCGTCGTCGGTCATGATTTCTTGGGTGACTTTGGTCACCCTTTCAGCGACCAGAACGCCCAGAATCCGTTCCTCGTCCAGCGTATGTTGCTGTTCGTTGGAATTCGAATGGCATTCGTTATCAGGAAATGAGAGAATCGTCTTCGTATTTAATACCTGATTCGTTAAAGCTGACGATATGCTCAGCCACATTGGCCGTCTTGAATCCACGACCCTGTTAAATATATAGAGCATGGACTGATCCTGTGATTGTTCCCATCGGGCAGATCTATTCCTCCATTAATCAGAGGCCGACATCGTATTGGGCGATCCGGGCGACGTCCACCCAACCTATGAAGCATCTCCATGCCTGATCATTGCTCCATATGTTGCATGTCATGCGGTCACCGCCGTCGCTCTCAAACATGCCGTCGTGCCGAGCGTTCGGTACTGGGGGCCAGTGCGACGGACTTCACCGAACCAGTGGCCGACTTAAACATAACGACCGCCGCCGAATATCGAACGGTGGCGGACGCCGACAAATCGATGAATTCTCGGTAGGATGCGAAACTGGAACCGACCCCGTTTCATCATAATTCTAATCGTTTGAATCCAATGTCGAGTTCTGGACAACAATCATCGGAGAGCTGGGCTGATAAGGCCAAGCAGCAGACCGCCGAGGTTCTGCACGCCGGTCGTGAGAAGGTTCAAGGCGAGTCGTTGACCGATCGAGCCAAGGATAAATATCATGAAGGCGCTCAGAAAGTGGGTGCGGAAGAGCCGTCGTTGATGGAGAAGATGAAGGGCAAGGTTGAGCAAGGATATGAAACGCTGAAGGAGAAGGGACAGCAGGCGAAAGAATCTATTAGTGAACAAGGACAGAAGGCGAAAGAGGCGGCTGGTCAAGGCCAGGAGCAGTCTCAACGAGGCGAACAATCGTTCGGGGAGAAGCTGCGAGAAGGGTCTCAAACAGCCAAGGAGAAGTATCAAGAAGCAGGATCCAGCAGCCGTGGTGAAAGTCGTCCGGAATCATGGAAGGAGGCGGCGAAAGAGCGGACCGGGGAAGCTCTGGGTCGTGCTGAGCAGACAATGCATCAACCCAACCTCACCGAGAAGGCCAAAGAATCGGTGACCCGCGAGAACGAACCGGAATCATTGATTGAGAAGGCTGGACGGAAGCTGGGTGAGGCTATTAAAGGCGCTGGCGAATATGTCCAACATAAGACCAGTACGGGCGAATAGACGCCTTAACACGTTCGATCGAACGACGGCGTCGTCTATCATGGAAATTGCAATCGCTTCTTTTATTAATAAATCTGGAATCGTTGTAGCTGATGCCATTCTCACTCCATGAACTGATCGATTAAAGATATCAAAATCATCTTTTGGGAGATATTTCTGCACAGCCGATGATCGTCGTCGATTCGCCGGCGACCGATGCCAAATCGCGGTGGCGTCGTCTACGAGATTTAATCCGGCTGTATGCAACATGGAAGCAGAGCGTCCTCCCCAACCAGGTGATAGTCTTGCTAAGGACGATTATGGCGATCTGAATCAGGTTAGAGTAAAGAGGCTGGCGGTCGCCGAATCAGATCGCGGATTCGTTGCTCGAATCGGAATGTCTATCAGAATGGGATGATCAAGCGCTGGGCGAACAGTCGAGGGAAGACGGCGGCGACCGTCCCGATTCTAACACAGACGAAGCGACATTATCGGCAGCTGTTCGCCATGCTCGATCGTCATACAACGGGATGTGTTCATGCTGATGATCTTATTGAGGCAGCACGACATTGTCAGATCGAACTCAGTCGAGATCAGGTTCTGGGTTTAAGGGTTTTAGGGTTCTGTGTCGATTCGGGCGACCTGGGTATTGTGAAGCGATTCTAAACGAGATGTGTGTTAGGCGCGCGCCATGATCGCCAACTACGACGATAATCACGACGATAGCGTCGATTTCAACGAATTTCAGAATCTGATGGATCGCGATATTCGATCTTTGAGCAATCGAGGTTTATGAGAGACGCGTCTCGTCCTGAGCTCGATCTCTGATTAAGACGTTCATAGAGCTATCGGGCGGGTATCCACTCATGTTCTTCATGATCGCCTGGCAGCGCAGGTCGTACCCGACCCACCCCGCCCGTGATCCATGGGTCGCCCAAATCACGTGTCTGAGCACCCGCGTCGTACAGGACCCTGATGTCGCGTCTGATCGAGACGATGGCGCTCACGCAATCCGACCTGCGGATCCTGAAACAGACCCGGCGTCTGGCCGCCGAGATTCGCGATCGCGAAGCCGCCGAACAAATCGACCGGTACTGGAAGGATCAAGGTCGGTTTATGCGCCCCGGGGCCGTACTGGCTCGTCGTCGTCATTCACCCGCCCCTATCCCGACTCTGCATTTCAGTGAAGAACGCGAGATCGAATCGCCAGGAGGGCGATGATGCCCAGCGACAGATGGACGGCGCCGAGCAGCACGCGTTCCGACGTCTGCACGAGCGCCTTTACAAGAATCGCACATTTCGCCGATTTCGGGATCCGAATCGGATCACGCTGGTCGAGGTCGGGCCAGCACCACATGCAGATGGCGTTGCCGCCCTCAGATATGTTTCAGGCTCATGCGAAGCTCCGCATCTCGAATCGTCTCCTGGACCTGTATGGGTACGAACAGCAATCACAATGAGTTTATTGGGGACGGACTAGGGTTTAGGGTTTGTGGAAAGTCGAAATACAATTTGAAAATATTTGCGCACTCCGTGACGGGAATTGCAATTCCCGAATCCAGAGGCGGTCTGTTTGATAATATGGGCCGGGTACAACTTGGTCGTGGTCGATCTCATCGATTGATATTACCACAATCATTAAAGGATGAAGTTGCTGATGTCGATCAGGACAGATTTGGTGCAGAGGCGTCTTCAGTTCGTGGTCTAAAACGGGGGAAATCTCGTAAAGAGATTCGTCAGCAGCAGCGATTACAGAAGAAGCAGAGACGGGCTCAATATAACGAGCGACTTCGGCGCAAACCAACACCGAAATCGGCCGCCGTTGGAAACGCCTCCGACGACGACAGTGACGATGATGAGGATGTCATGGAGCCTATTGAAGACGACGATATCGTCGAGGTGGTCCAGAAGCCGCCGCCGAAGAAGAAGAGATCAAAGGCGATGGAAGAAATCGATCAGGAAATTTTCGAACTTGAAAAGAAACTTGGCGGTGACGGTGACAAACTTCGCCGTGAACTGGATGATGACGGGCTCCTGGACCTGTACGACGCCGTCGACGGGGTCCTGTCATCGGGCGCCGCCGCCGCCGACGACCGCAACGCCTTCATTGATAGCGAGGAGGAGGAGGCCCGAACCGAACAGTTCCGGATCAAGGCCGAGATCCGGAAACGGAAACAGGCGCAGCTGTACGGGGCCGGTACGCCCGACGTCGCCGCCGATGACGCCGACGCCGACACTGGGAAGTACGTGCCGCCCGCCCTGCGTGAATCGGCCGGCGAGATCCATGTCCGCAAGGGTCTAACACGGACTGTCGTGGGCCAGCTCAACCGTCTATCGGAATCGAATCTCGAACCTATCATGAACTCGATCAAGGTAACGTTGGGGTGTGTGGTTGAAAACCCTCAAACCCTAACCCCTAGCGCTAGGTTCTGTTTGATCGACACCCGCGTGGTGTTCTGACCGAGATCATCACTGATTGTATCATACAGCTATGCTGTGGATTTGATACAATAGCACCACCTATATCTATATCATTATCAGGTCTTATTACTGGACTCAATATTGAGGTGGGATCCGAACTCGGCGCCATCTTCTGTGAACGTCTGGCGCGAGCCTTCCAGACGTCATACACGGCGGCCGACCCGAAACCATCTCTGAATCTGGCCCGATTCGTATCGAATCTGTACACATTCCAGATGGTATCATCCGCTATGATCTATGATCTGATTCGCACCTTCATCTCCTCATTTACTGAGCTCGATATCGATCTGATTCTCGCTCTGATATCAACCTGTGGTCTGCAATTACGTCGTGATGATCCCGGAGCTCTCAAGGCGATCATATTACAGATTCAGGCCAAGACCGCCAGTATTACAGCCACATCCAGAACCGCCTTCGTTCTCGACCTGATCTACGACCTGAAGAACAACAAGCCAAGGCAGATGAGCGGTCAGCTCGACGCCCTTCGTGCATGGATTCGACAACGATTCCCGGATAGCGACAAGGCCCAGATTCGCGTGGGCTGGCACGACCTGCTGAACTCGGACAAAACAGGACGATGGTGGCTAGTCGGATCTGCATGGAAAGGTCGGCAGACAACATTCAGTGGGGAGAAGAGCACGGTCGATCATATTCAGGTTTGGGTTTAGGGTTTTAGGGTTTAGCGTTGTTTGAGCTCTGTTTTTAGGCGGCCGTTGATAACGCTGGTGATCTATTGAAGCTGGCGAAAGCACGACGCATGAATACGGATCTACGTCGGGCCGTATTCTGTGTTGTTATGGGTGCTGCTGATTATCTGGATGCATTTGAGAAGATTGTGAGACTGTCTCTGCGACCTCCTATGGATAAGGATGTTGTTGCTGTTATATCTGATTGTTGTGCAAATGAGAAGGTGATCCTGCTTATGTATGAGATGGAATGTAGGCTGACTTCATACACAGGCTTGGAATCCATATTATGGACATCTTTCAGCTAAACTTTGTTCGTATCAGCGAGCATATAAATTCACATTCCAGTTAGGTAAGGCAATTCTCTCGATTTGGGGTTCCTCTTTTATTACCGTTTGCATTTTACTGATCGCATGACGGATATTTGAGAATTGTTTTGCGACCGATTTAAGATTGCTTCAATATCCATTGACGTCAATCTCAGCGTTCTGTGACCTCTACAAGACATTGGCGAAATCGAACCCAAGACAATTATCGAATTTAGCACATTTGCTGGGACATTTAATATCGGAATTCTATATCTCTTTATCACATTTGAAGACTATTGATTTCCTATCACTGGATGCAACCGGCACATTGTTCTTTATGGTCATGTTCAAAACTCTATTAAAATCGCCGAGAGAAACCATCGGTGGGGTATTTCAGCGTATTTCGGCATCATCACAGCTGGAGCCAGTTCGCGATTCAATCGCTTTATTCTTCAGGAGTCATCTTCGTGATCAAGGCCTGGATGAGCAGATTGATCTCGCCCAGCGATGTATGGATAGGACTGATGTTTTAGACACATTGTAATATTACTCAAAATATTCATCAAATTCGCAAATATCGGACATAAAGTTCACTCCAATCTACATCTGAACTCAAACCATTTCTCTGCAGGAAACAGAATCCGCGAGCAATCTTGCAACCAAAGGGTTATCAATTGCATTCGCTTCACCATTTGAATTGGTATGAAACCGCACCTCTCAATTCACAAAAAACAGTCACGTTGAGAAATGTGCGTGATTAAAAGTCGCGCAATTTTTGATGGAAGCGCGCAGTTTTTCTCATTTCAGCCTATTCGAGCCATGAGTTAAAGATCAAACCTGGCGTTTGATCCTTCAGAAGCCATCTTTGTTGTTGACCTGACCGGAGACCCAGAGACCGGCTGGTCTCGTCAGCCCCCCAAGATCCTGATTCACCTCACATATCTACATGGCATATAATGCCGATAGTGATTCGGAAGCGTCGTCATGCTCGTCTGGGGGCGCCGGAGGCGGCTTCGTCTGGGGCAATGTCGACAGCACCGGTGCTTTAGAATACGAAGAGAAATCGCGCTATCCTGGTATCCTCTCTTACTGATTTTTTCGTGACCTCTGACACAACATTGGTAGCCGAACTACGTGATAATATGGACGATAGCTCGGTGGCTCGCGATATCTCCACCAATATTATGAAATCACGAAGCAATCCATCCGAAGGTTCGATGGCGGCAGCGTCGGCTTCGGCTGTTGGTCCGGTTCTATTCCATGACGATTATGAACTGGCGCAACGAGCTCGGAATCCGGCTGAATCCAGCGACAGCGAAGATTTCGACGCCGACGATGACGTCATGCCTGTACCTCAGCCGGTGTCGAACTTCTTACCTTCATCTCCGGTTTTCATGCCGACGATCACCACCACAACGACCGCCTTCAAACCCAGTCGCGAAGTCGCTCCCGTCTCCAAACCGGCGGGCTTCAACCCGTTGCCAGTTTTGGGCAGAGACGCCGATGGATCCGAAATTTTGAAGTTTTCGGATATGTACATTGGTGGCGTCGAGCCTTTTATTGAAGGACTTCTGGTCACACGTCCCATCAAAAAGCTCAGCGTTGCTCCTGAAGGGATTCCAACACATTGGAGGTCAGCTGGAGATGAGGCGGTTTTCTTGGATCCGAGAAGCGGCGATATTCGCTTAATCGATGTACTGAGATTTATCTGTCAACCGGCCGCTGAACAACAGGTGCCATTCTTTTCGGAGAAGTTCGAGGTCGGTCAGGTCGTACACCGCTCTGTCGATGGCTTTGATCTCAATGCTCAACTTGACGACTCTACATTCACTCTGGTCGAGCAATTATTATGGGAGAATCAGATCAACTGGGTCGGTGCAGACCCGGCACCCCAGCCTAACCCGCCATCGCCTGCTCATAGCACTTCATCTCAAACCAATATTGAGACTGCTCCTCAACCGCCTATGGATATTGATTTGGCATGCGATTTGGTCGCTACAAAACCGCCTTCTGTCTCCAATAAGGGCGACTCAATTCCGGTGAATCGATCGGCGATTCGTCTTGTCCTAAAACGAGGCCAGAGGAGAAGGTCGCCAGCACTGTTGGCCGCTCCCAGTAAGAGTCGCGATCTGGTGCCATTCTTTCCGATTCGAGATCCGGATGCTAAATATCGGGGAATCGCCCTTGAACGAGACCGCCTTTGTCCAGTACGAAGATTCAATTTTGATTTCGAGAGCATGTCCTGGCTTGATACAATTGTCTGGGATGAATCGGTTCCGAGACGGCCGTCGCTTCTCACATCTCTCATTCTTGATGAAAATGACGATAATATGGTGTTCGGAATGGACAATTCCACCGAGCAGAGAGAGGCGACCGGCGCGCAAACCGATTCCTTTAATCGATTCAACCTGTCGAAGGACGGCTCCGACCTGTATAAGAAGGCGGACACGGAGGAACGCGCGATCGTCGGTCGGGCCGCGGTCCAGCACGCCTTGTTCGCTCAAGAATTGTCACGGGTATGCTATTTCCACCTCATCGTCATACCAATCCTAACCGGCTGTATAATCAGCCTATTTATAAATCGTATTTCACCGAGGAGGAATTACGATGGTTCCATCGTCCTCGTGCTCGTCTGGAATCAGCCTATATTCTATCAAGGCTGGTAGATAAGACTAAACCCACCGAGTCGTCCAACGCCAGGAAATACGTCCCAAAGAAGGAATCCGAACTGAGCGGCCGCGATGGTCGGGTCATCCTCGCCGAATATGTTGAGGAGCATCCGCCATTGATCGCTAACATCGGAATGGCCAGCGAATTGATCACTTTCTATCGTCAAAAGGTGCCCAATGTTTCCTTGTTTGCTGTTTATTCTTGATGAACCACCTTGTTAGACTCATGATGATACCTTCAAACCCACAGTTAATGACGGAGTTGTAAAAATCTTGAATCCCGAGAAGGATGACGAGTCCCCATTCATCGCTGATGTTCGCTGTGGTTCTGCTGTATCAAGTATGAATTGTAATATGTTCGCGGCGCCCATGTTCGAACATCAGGTTCGTCATGCACAGTCGCGGTTTGCTCTTTATCCATTGGTTGACTTCAGGTTCAATCTACTGATTTTCTTCTGACACGGAGCGCCAAACGTGCCAACTGGTTCATTCGCGAGATTCCAGCTCTGTATATCATCGGCCAGATTCAGCCGAAAGTTCAGGTCAAGACGCCAAACGCTCGTGATGCGAACTCAGCTCTTAAAGACATGCTGTCGGTTTTCATCTACCGCCTGCTTCGGTCAAACCCAAAGTTGAATCATTCCATCGCTCCTGTCATTAAGTCATTAACACACGTGCTTAGGCTGCTCATCGCCGATGTATTCGAAGCATTCCCGACACAATCCGAGACGGCAATTCGGGCCAAATTGAAGGAAGTGGCCGATTTCCAACGAGGTGGTCACGAATCCGGATGTTGGATCCTGAATCCTGAACGCGCCAAACTGCCCTCAATGTCCGCTATTCGCGAGATGGTCACTCCTGAAAACATGTGTGAATATGCCAGTATGAGAGCTGGCCAGCATCGCCTTGAAAGTAACGAATTTGATCATCATCCGGGATTCAACTGATCCATAATTTTCCTCTGTAGTCTTGGGCATCGAGGCACTTCTGTTATGGACTCCTCAACTATCTTCGATCATCAGCAAACTACGATCGGGTTTTTTGAAACGACAGCTTGAATATGTTGAGGAGGAGCTGCAATTGACACCCTGGAATCTGACTTCCAATTTTGTGTCAGCTCTTCAAGGTCGATGTCTGCTAAAGTTGCAGGGTCCCGGGAATCCATTAGGTCGGGGCGCTGGATTCTCATATATCAAGGCGCCGCATCGATTCGAGGCCGACCCGACCGCCCCGAAAATTGCTCCTGCCAAAGCTCTGACGGGAACTGACAAAGTAGAATCATAACGTAACCGTACTGGACCATGCTGATGGGTGTATTTAGGATCTTCGGAAATTGAACATGCAGGAGCTGTTCAATGCTTTAGTATCGTTTGGTATTTCAGAGGCGCATGTTAAAGACCTTCCGCGTTGGAATCGGGTTGGATTGCTCCGTCAGTTATGTTCTGATGCAACATTGAATGGTGAATCGACACAATTTGGACGATTTGCCCGGCAGCAACGTAACACGAACCGGGTCCAACAGCAGCGCTTTCTGAAGGAGGCCCAGAAGATCTTCATTCGCCAATGCGAAGTGTTGAAGAATCCCGTCCCCGTCAGTCTCGACGACAGGTTCGCATTTGCCACTCTCAATGAAAGATGTATCGGATCCAACGTTGGTTTATAGATCGAGTGACGACGAAGCCGATGAATTCGCTGCTGATCTTGAGGACCTTCTGGAAGATAGGAACGGGTCACTTGATAACAATGACGCCGGAATGCAGAATGAGCAAGCTGAATATGAGAAGTTCATACGCGAGCAGGAAGAGAAGCGCCGCCATGCCCAGGTATCGCTTCATTCTTCTTGACTTTGACATTGCCAAACGAACATTATTAGACGACTCCTATACCTGGCGACCAGGTCCCGGAAGGCCATCAGGCTCAAATCGCGATTCCAAATCCGGTTACTGATTCGGCACCGGGCGCTGCAGTTTCCAAGCCGAAAACTATCAAACGACGTCTTCGCAGACGAGAAGTAATCCCAATCTATCGATTTTGATGAATTGTCTCTGATTGCCATCAGATCATTTGCGATGCGGATGGAGCTGAACGCGAACGAATCACTTACCTTGACGGTCTGGAATGGATCAAAGCTTATCTCGGTATAATTACTCTTGCATGTTTCTCAATACATCGGTTAATTGTGTGTTTCAGCCGATCAGAAGGACGGCGGTAATCGCCTCAAAGAACTTGAGGAAAAAACCACATCGGGCGGTCTTGCCGGTCCCAACGCTACTTCCACCGATGCTGCTGCTCCTGGCGCTGTTTCTGCGAAACCTGGCGAAACCAAACAGGGAGCACGACCGAGAAAAAGGCAAATGGCAACGGAGGCAGTACGACCCTTGAGCCTAACCCTGAACGTTCAGGTTATTACCGGGTACATCTGGTGTTCGTACAGCACAGAGGCGGTTAAAGGAACTAAGGAATGCTGGAAAGCCTCGTGTGCCGCGAGCTTCACGTCCAAGACCGCCTCGGACTCCGGTTCTGGGCCCGAACGGCAAACCCATGGTCAAGTGCAGCTCGTGTCACCAGTTCGGCCATACAAAGTCGAATCGGAAATGTCCCAACCATCCAGATCACATGGTCTTAAAGGTGACAGATCAGGAATCGAAGGTCACTCTCAGCATCGCTAAGGTTGCATCTCTCTCTAACGATGTTATGGCATCAATGCTGATCGTCATGTTAGGTTCCCACTCCGAAACGGAATAGTGGCGAAATGGAGAGTTTGAAACCGGGCGCTGCCGCCGATGGCGAACAGCCGAAACCTGCGCCTTCACAATCGCTGAACTCATCGTCGAAGAAAAAGAAGAAACGCGATCGACCGGCTCCGTCCGACAATGCCGATTCTGAGGCTGAACAGCGCGGGCCGAAACGGCGCGCGTCATTTCGCCGTCGTGGTGATCCGCAAATCACGCTCAGCTCGTTCTTCAACGGGGCTATCGATGCGACCTCGGATGTATTGGGCGTGCAGACGTTCTGCAAACCAGTCACGGATGATATTGCACCAAATTACTCCAAAATCGTCAAGAATCCTATGTGCTTGGATCTCCTGAAGCAAAAGGTTCGGTGCCTCATGGCATTTGAGTCTCATCAAATTGAACTGTTCGACGCTATAGGTCCGAAACTGTGAGTACACATCGTGTGCGCAATTCGTCGCTGATCTCGACCTAATCCGGTCCAATTCGGCACTGTATAATGGGCCAGAGAACGTCCTCACTGTTCACGCCACCATCGTTGTTGATGCCGCTAAGCGATTCCTAACTACGAACGAGAGCGTTATCACCGAGACAGAGCGTCACTTGATCGAGTACCAACAACACCAAAAGCTGCTTTCAAAACTATCCAGCGCTGTCGATACGTTGTGGACGCACCAAGATTCGATGTTGTTTAGATTCAATGTCAAGAAGGCCTATGTTCCCGATTATCATTTAAAGATAAAGACGCCGATTAGTTTGGCGACCATGAAGGAGCGCATTGAACGCGGCGAATACGATTCGCTGCCGGCGTTCCTAAACGATATGAACCTGCTCGTACAGAATGCCGAAACTTACAATGGCATCAATCATGCAATTGCCGAGCAGGCCCGTAGGCTACGACAAGCGGCTTTGGAAAAGCTGCACGTCGTACCCGACTCCGAACCTGTAATAATAATAGAATAAGTTTATTAATTAGATTCGTTGAATCAAGGTACACGGTGCGTTCGCTCGATATAAAATATCTACCGGTTGTCATCGTCGTCGAAAAATCGATGCCGGCGCCCAACAACCGTTTCGATCCGCAATGGGTGGAGTTGATGCCGGAGGCGGGTCGTGCATGGCTCCAGCATGTCGTACTGGGCCTGGTTTTACTGCACCAGAACCAATATAATTACTGGATTGAGGTATCCAGCGCTCTTCAGCATCTCAACAATAGCGATCTCACAACCAAGAAACCCGCTTCGGAATCGAAGATCGCTTCGGCGGTGTCGAAACCGTCACCCGAGCCGAAGATCGCTGTAACATCTCAGAAACCGTCCACCGAATCGAAAGTAGCAGCAGAATTGACGTCGGTTGATGTCGATGAGAAATCGTCGAAGAAGGACGGCGGCGGGTTCCTTGTGAAACTGTTCAATCGGAAAGGTCGAGATCGTGATGAAGTCCCTGAACATTTATTACAGCCGGATGAAGCAGATCAGTTAAACAATATGACAATGGATAGACCCGGGTTTCATAAAACAAGAGTTCGTCATCCAAGGAAGAGTCTCACATCGCCGCTTTTCACATCGCCGCCGAAACCAGCGCCGGCGTCCTCGCCATCCCCGACCCTGGTTGTCAACAAATCCTCGGATATGGACGATATATCGGACGATGGTTCATTCGACGGTCTCGATAAAGACATGATGCCGGCGACCTCGAAGACAACCAACGGCGAACCTATTGAGCCCATGGTTGACGATCCTGTTCCTCTATCTGCGCCTATACCGCCGTCGTCATCACAGCAGGAATCAATGTCGTTCAGTCGGTCATCTCCAGAGTCCAACGGATCTGTCAAGAAGCCCGAGCCCGAACGTGTCGTCACACTCGAAACAACCACGACGAAATTGGTCAAGAATTCGTCGGAGAAGTCGACGGCGAAGCCTCGTCCGCCGCCCCAATCGATGGGCGATGGATCCAATCAGGTTGCGGATCAGAAAGGCGATCAGAGGCAACAGACTCAAGAATCGATTGAGATCGTTGCGAAATCGGTGAAAGATGACGCCGCTCCCAGGAAGCCACGCCCGCCATCCGGGCCACCACCACAACCCGCCAGTGACGCCGCCGCCGGGGCCAGTACGCCCCAGCCGGATGCAGCGAACCAGAAAGCACGACAACCCGAATCAGTGAAGGACGGCGCCGATCCTGTGAAGAAACCGCGGCCGCCGCCCGGTCCACCACCGGCCAATGCGATGGCGCCGATCAAGGCGACCGAGAACGAGCCGGAGAAAGGCGCCGCTGCTGGGAAGCCGCTGCCGCCAACGTCGGCGTCCACGAGACCTGCTCAGGTCGAGCCGGAGAAGATGAAGCCAGCGACAAGTTCAAAGTCGAAGGTGAAAGACGATCAAGATGAGGAGAGATATCGAGGTGGATCTAGACCACCAATGCCTATCATGACGAAACCGCCATCACGTCCGAAAGCGGTAGAGTCGGAGTCGGCACAGACAGATTCGACGCCGTCGTCAGCGACATCTCCGAAACCGATGCGAATCGGAATGGTGCTGCCGCCCAAGACTGATCTCTCGAATAGGTCATTCAGTGCCGTCTGTAGCGAATGTGATTGTAAAGAGTTCGCTCTAAACCCGTTCAAACCTGGTTCTTGTAATAATTGCTTTCATAAACATTGAGCTATATAACGCCTATGGTAGCGGGCAATCTGTCTCGTGATCTCGACAATTTGAGAGAGGGGATTGCGTCAGCGCAGCCCTCGCATTTTATAGTGCGACAGTGCCAAGCACCAAAGGTGCGTACATAAGAAAAGGTCCCATAACTGTACTTGGAATTGTTAAGAGTATATAGGTGCCGGGTGATGCCAATGATTCAGTATCTTTTTGTCGCTAACCGGCATTCGCAAGTCGCCTTTTACTACCTGCGACCGGTTATCGGTAAACTAAGGATTTCTATTAATCCACTTTTTGGAACAACAATGTGGATATCTTTAGGATATCTCCACATCATTTCATAATCAAATAGAATTGTTTCTTCCTTCCTTATTTCAGATAATAATAGTCTCATGAACTAACAAGTTGGTAGTGTCAGAATTCAGGCAATTCATGAAAGTCTGGCGTGGTTGTTGAAAATTTTGGGAATTTGAATAAAAAATATCCTTTCGGGAACTGGTTGGTTAATTCCAGATGGAACCACGTTGCTACTCCGTTGGGTTTTTCTATTGAGGAATATCTGGGTTTTATTGAGGGTTTCATACTGGAAGTCGAGCCTGGAAAATAACGGACATTGATAGCGAGATCTGTGATCATTGGTAGAATTAAGACTACGACCAGGGCGCCCGGAATATTCGGTGCATCGGCACAGATGTTCAGGGGCAGTACGATGAAGGTCTCCCATGGCTGTGATCGTCACGATGAGACCAGCCATCTTCCCAATGCGATTAGCTTTTGTTGTATTCAAAGGGATCTGATCTGGGCGTACATAACAACAGTGAAGTTCTCTATGAGTGTTATGTTAGATGTGTTTGAGCCAGTTTGATATGAACAGCTGTGTCTCGAGAGACTGAATCTACAATTATTGAATATCATGATGGTCCCAGAATAGACGGCAACGTTCACCACAATTATAACCCAAATTATAATGACGTTGAACGACGACTTCCTCGTTCTCCCCGTTTTGATTGTCTGTAGGTGGTTATTTTGTTGGAATGAAAATTAACTTGTAACATATTTCATTGTAATCTCCAAGTATATATGTATATATAATGGATCAATATATGGATATGATTGTTATATGCATTCAATACATGGCATAGCATACCTATACAAAGCACAGTAAACATACCCGTAGACAGTAGAGGGACATGGAGAATGAGCGCTTTCTATATGGGATGTAATGTTAGGTGATTAGGGTTTTTGATTATGGCATTCGTGTACAGAATGGTTAATTGTCAGTGAGGGTTGTCCACTCGCCCTCCCCGTCAAGACAACACCAGACAAGACCGCGCATTATTGGTCATACTACAGTACAAGCCTACCACTGCAATGGTCTCATCCATTACTGTATTGATATTGCCTCGTATAAATTCGGACTAAAATGACAAACTGGTCATACTACAAGCATATCACGGGTACTGCTATGGTCTCATCCAGCACTGTATTGATATTGCCGCGTATATACACTGACTAAAAGGGCTAGGAATTCGCATATCTGCATGTAAATGACTCATTTGTGATCATATCGATTTCCCAATTTCATGTTTGTAAATATCTCTAACCAGATATAAATCGGACTCGGCCACGTGGAATGATGATCAACGATGTGTTGCTGATTGCAATTGTTGTCCTGGTTGTGGTGACATTGCTGTCGTTTGTCTACATTCAATATCGGAATTATAACCCCAAAGCTACACAATGGAATCTATTGAATCTGATGGCAGCCATCACTATCCTACTCACATTGAATTCCATTATCCCACAGCTCTTATTAGTGGGTCGATCTGAGTCAGGATGCAAGTTTTTGCATCATTGGGCTGGTAGTTTCTACAGTCTTACTAACGGACTAGCACGTCTGTTCTTCCAGTTCCGCTCAAATCAGATAGCTCCAGATACACCAAGAGATAATCTCATTGGGAACGCAATGGTTGGCTTCATTCTGAGCATCATGATTGTCAGCATTGTAGGAAGCAATCTCACCATGGTGACCATCGTCGTACCACCCCTGAACCTATGCGTTGGCATTCCGCACAAGGTCACCTCATTAGTGTTTGTTCTGGTGTTGCCCATGCTGATCGATTTCGCTATCAATATCCGCTTCTTCAAGCACATCTTTCGGTAAGGATTCGCCCCTGTGAAACCCTAAAACCCTAACCCCATATTCCATTCAGATCAACTCAGCAGATGTCTGGAGCCGCTGGTAGAGTTCATGCCAAAGCTCCAATGCGTCTCCTACGTGTCACATCCATATTATGTGTGTCCTGTACGACCATGTCCCTCATCTGCATGCTGTTTCTATTCGGATTCGTCCCACTCCAAAATCCCACCTGGGTCACGGTCATACTGGCCACCGAGCAGGCTTATAACGCCTGTGCTCTAGCCTGGCCTTTTATCTACATCTTCATACGTAAACGTGTAAAGCAATATATTAGGGAGACCTACACTCTATCAGCAGCTGCTACCGTTACGACAAATCAGTCCAAGACCGCCACCAAGATGAGAGAGATCCAGATCGAGACGAAACCAACCGCAACACCAGCTGAACATGTCACATCTCGCCAATAAACCTATTCATAGGTTTGGCATTTGATTCTGTAGCAAAAATCGCGACAGATGATTGTATGATATCTGGTCTAATGGCCAATGTATAAAGACCAACCTCTTGTATTAGTATCATGAGAGCCTCATACACGTGAACTCGTTCTGGATATCCAGCTCTAATGGTGATATTCAATACACAATTTTTACTGAAACTGCCAAACTCACCACGATAACGTTGGTAATGCTGGGAATGCATCCCCAGAAGCGATATCGCCCATACAATAATCACCCACAACGCCGGCAATGATTTAGATCTTTGGTCGTTAAGACATAATTGCATCAAAACAATGATATTGCTGTTGCAGTCATTGTCAGAAGAACAAGAAAGGCAACATTATGGATAGAATTAGATAGTCGGAGATGTTGGGGAATACTGGAATAGGGCTTTTTGATGCATGACATCAGTACGACCCCATTCGAAGCAGAATCTTTTTGAGTGAATCCCTGCATACGTTGTCGTACAGTCCTGGATCATCATTCTGCATTTGTTGTATGTCTGAGATCCAGCATCAAAGAAGCGAATCCAAAATGCTTTCAGTATTGAGATATTCAGCCAGACCACTCCAATACCAGCTATTCATACAATCAGTTAGAGGATCAGCACGAGCTTGATATCGATGTGATGATATGAAGGGAATAACAATCGATCCAAGATTGATCGATCCCAGATTCTTCCAAAAACACATCGTTTTACCGCCGAATATCATCTGATTCGTGCTGGAGCAGAACCGCTTTGATATCTGCCACAAAATACCAGACATAAACTGGAACTATAGCCATGGATTAAATGCAGAACAGATGATAGAGAATAGAGCGCCGATAGGGACGGTATGACTTCGTGGCCACACTGAGAAGTTGATAGAGAATCGATCTATGACAAGCAGGATAATGGCAGATAACACTGATCATGAAATCGACCAATGATAAGTGATATAATGGCAACCATTGATAGAGAACGTGATCGTAATGTATCGGTTAATTCCACACCTATTAAGAGCAGGCAAACAGTTAACGAATTTGACAGAACACAGCCTTGCTGGATTACGTTTGAAGTATGCAACGTTGGAGAGCGATTATAAGAGCGAATGCAGATGAAACCCCACCAAACCATGCTGCTTTGTATCAATAGAAACGCTTTGCAAAATTCAAAGTATGAAGGTGAAGGTGCTGAGACTGCTTGACGACATCCAGCTACTCCAAATCAAGTGATGATAATCACAATAATACTGGAGATTGTGGCCGATGTCGTAGAAATCCGAACTAAATGAAGAGTATCGGGATCCGAATTAAAGTCGAACATTGCAGTAGTGAGATTGCCCCAATCATCTGCAATATGAAACCAAACTGAGATGGTCGCATTGCACGATTGCAGATTTAGTTCCATTACAGAGATGTCTTCGCCCTGCCTGCGACTCGTGATTCATTGGTAATCTGCAGTTCGAATCAATCGATGATTGTGTCATCCGTTGTCCAAGGAGATCATCGATCTGAGAAGGTCCCGGGCCTGCTGGTGACACCCTCAAACCCCAACATCTGTTCAAAATTCGATATTAGCTCGGTCTGTTCATTGTTACACATCATACTAGTAATTAGCAACATTGAGGTCCTGCAAACCAGGGAGTCTTCAATACAAAATCCTCAACTCGACAATGCTCAACATTTTTCTTTCGGTTTCACATGAATCAGAGATATTTAGTGCATTGCGAATCGATACAGATTTTATATTTAAATAGAGATGTTGGGCTTAGCTGAGTATACACTACCAGAATGGGCACCAACCGATATAACATTGACATAGATTCTCATGCGAAGTCGCTTGCTGGATTAATCTTTGGATTTGCTCATCAACATCCTAACATCGAACAGTCAGATTCGGAGCCTGGTCTCATGGGAATCGAGTTCTTCATTACCAGAGTTTCTGAGGCGAAATCCCGTCCAGTCAGCTTGTTGCTGACCCTCTCGATAACCGCCAGCGCCCTCTCATTCAAATCTTGTAAATCGACGTTGGGTTCAGCTGCTTGAACTGACACCAGAGTCGATCCTAATTCTATAATAAAGAATCCAACCATCAAGCGGAAAACGTCACTGACTGGGTCGATACGATTGTGAGTCCTCAAGGATGGACGAAGAACGGAAATGACTCTGCAGAACCGAGGTTTCATCATTGATTTCGTTCTTATCGGCCACCTCGATCGCTTCACCTGGGACTGATATTTCCGCCTTAAGCAAACGCCAATTGATAAGAGGATCATGTACGAAGGCCTGGAAGAAGATTGGGCTTGATTTTGGAAATATCATTTCAGTAGCGTTACCTCTAGAACCGCCATCAGGCTGTCTTTCTGCTCGCGCATAACGCGCATGACCAGTTCACAAGTAGAGCGGAAGTTGCCCTCAATTCCTGACACCTCCATGGCATTGATCAGCATTCGGGTCAGACGGAAGGGGATTTTCTCGGGGAACTATCGATGTCGAAACGCTATTAGGGAGGTTGAAGCAGCTGTATAAAGGAAAGAAACCGACCTTCTCACGAGTCATCGCAACTTCGAAGCAATCGCCGAAATCGATATGGATGATCTTTCCGGTAACACGATCGATCATCATATTGCATGGGTGTCGGTCACCAAGACCCAGGATGTACCCGACCATTGATGCAACGGCTAACGATCGTGTAAAATTCGTGCGCCGATCGAGCCAGGCTGATCAATACGCACTCAGGAAGTATCACAAAATGGATTGAAATAGAGAATACTTTCTGAGTTTCTGGATTTTAGCCATAGGACGTTGTGCAAATCCATGCCGGACGTATTAGCCAGCGCATACTCAAACACCTTAACGCAGATAAGGAGGAACGCCCGAAAATGAATGCGATTTGGATCAACGAACCTCGATTTTTTGCATGATGGTCAACTTAGCATAGTCCGGAGTCATTTGTGTCATCAAGCGATGCTCCATGTTGAGAAGCAGTTTGCGCGAATCACGATATTCTTTAATAAGGGCATGCATGGTGTCACAATTCGGCATCCATTCAATCAGACCCACATTGGGAGCCAGTGGAATCACCGAATACCTGAGCGATACATTAGATGAACTGATTCTGAACACAGCAGGAATGCGACCTTTTAATATCAAGGTCGTGCGTTGCTGTACGACGATCAGTGCGCAGCATGATGTTGACCAGACCGAACAGCTGCATGACACGCTCATCCTGACGAAGGTCTTCGTGCCCTTTCAAGAGGAATACGTAACTTTTCCCATCAGAACCGTAAATAGTCAGTCGCCTTCAGCCTGATATCAGAGATATGATCTATATAATGGGGCGATTGTTGGACCTTGGTCTTTGCTTGCTCTCGATGACTTTTAGGACAGAATGGAACTTGTTGATCGTGATAACATCAAAATTCTCGGGGTCACCGCCCATCGATTGAACATTGCAAAAATAGGTTCCGGGCACAGCCAGTTGCAAATCGTGGACATTGAGGAGCTTAGGCGACGATCGGTGTAGTTCCAGATCCGCGATCGTTGTCATCTGTTTCGAGATTCGTCGAAAGATGTGACAGTACAGTTCCCAGGCCGCACTGAGATCAGCATCATTGCTAGTTTTCATGTATGATAGACACCATTCGCGAGCTTCCTTTAAATCGCGCCCGAACTGTTGGTGGAAAGAAATCTCGCGCATCGTCTCCGGTCCCTGTTCCATCATGTCGTGTAACGGCATCAACAGCGACAGCATGGCGGGAATGTTTTTGGCACCAAAGTACAGTAGCGAAGCCTCTTCGAGTGCCGCATGCCACATTTCATGCCATAAGATTGCAACACGAATCAATTCTTGTGAGACCAATAATGCCTAAAATATAATCAGTGATTTCACTGAATGATAGGCGAGGCTGTCAAACCTGCTCAACAAGCTGTGGCGAGTGCTTCCTCATATCTTCCAGTACCTCCTCGGCTCCCAGGCGCCTATCTTCCGATTGCGATTTCGACGCGACCGTGAGCGGATAAATCAAGGCTTGCGGATGTCGACGGCCGAGACGACAGAGCAGCTCGATGATTAACGGACGAATACTTGGAGTCGATGTATGGATACGAGCGATTACCTGCGGAATGACCTGGACCCAAGTATCGATGCACGATGCTTCAAGGTTCTGCTTGAGTGCATCGAAACATTCGGGATTGTCACCGAACCGAAACATCAGATCCAGGATCCGGAGAGCATTTTGTAGACTGCCCTCGGCCCTACAAAGTGACACGACCCGGAAAAGACTACAATCAGAACCTCAGTACGGCACCATTACCCCAAATCAAACAGATAACATACGCGTTGATGGCCGACAGCGTATACGTCATTTGTGAAGACGACCCGGACGAGGTCAGTCCGTAATTGAACAGCGCGAACGACTGCCATGCCTTCAGCTCGTTGATGTTATCTGCACAAATCTGAATTGAGGCAATTGTTCTCGACATACTGATCCTCGTCCTACCGTAAACAGTGGCTTGGCGCAGCAGCCCCAAGATCTCATCTTGATTCTGTAGTAAAGTTCCTGAGCGCTGAAAACCCCGAGTTACATGATTCAAGCACGGCAACCTAAGCGAGGCTGCTCACGTTGGATTCGTCCTGGATCCAAATTGCCAGTTTTCGGTAAGCGCTGGTTGCCAACAGCGACAAGTCGTTGGAAATAGCCGTTGTCGGTAGGTCGGCGATGAATTCGCGAAGGAGTTCTATGGCCTCATTGCGGCGCCCAGTGGCCCAGATATGTTTACACATGGCAAACCTGCGCCCGACGATGAATGCGAACGCAGCGATAAATGGATGACGCATTGTACCGAGCGGACGGAAGAGTCGGGTCCAGCGACTGAATTGTTCGCAAAGAGACACTCAGCAAAGGTGGTGATGATTTGCGACAAAGCGATGAAAATTTCAGGCGGGTCGCGACCTGAGATCAGACTGAGAATAGAGCAGTTGAAGACGAGGCGGCAGCTCACATCAGATGACGAATCAATCACCAATGATCGAACCGCAAGGAGTGATTGCCATATGTCGACATCGGCCTGACAGCCGTATAGACGTTTGGTCCACATCGTCTGCAGCATCTGACGGCGCGATTCATTGTTGCATTCGCGATATTCAATGACTTCTTCAAGCTTTGTGTATGCGATAAGAAACAGCACGCGCAGGATGAAAAGTGATGGTACCTCTCCTAATTGCTGCAACCGAACAATCTCCGAATACGTTCTGCGATATCCTTTACTAACAAGCGCCCCGATAGAGGCGCTGCGTGCAATCCGATCCTTTTCAATGAATTCCCTAGCCGTATCATACTCGCCCTGATGCACAGCCAGGACAGCGCGAAAAAAGGTGCTACTGTAGTTCTAAAAACAACTATAAATATCAAACAGAAGTAATAACGAAATACAAAGCCAAATGACGAATTTTTCAAACATAAAAAAATCTTAAGCCGGCAAAGGCGTCGAGTGGCCTACTGGTACATAGGCGAGAAAATGAAACGCAGAAATAGACTCGCATACCAGACTCTCACTAGAGATCGGCTGGGGTCTTAACGGCTCCATTGATGCATCATCAGTGGCTTCCATTGCTTCAATAAAAGTGGAGATATCGTCCCATTCGCTAAGATGCCACGACGCCTGACAATGGGTAAGTTGAGAGCTATGCTGAGCATCAGAATAGCACGAGCCTGCGCGCCCAGAAACGCCATCCGCTGGCGGATAGAAATGTCGTGATCGGCAGTCTTGGGCCACCAAATGTCCTTTATGAGCACACGCAGACGTTCCCATTCACAAAGTGCCTAAAAACGCATCAGAACAAAATTTCGAACGACGGCTCCAGCCAAATTACGCTGAGGGATCGCATTCGCCCCAGTGCGAATTCGGGGTTGATCGGATCGGAAAGCTGTTTGCGCTCATAGGCGTGTAGGGCATCAGTCCAGCGATGCAGCTTCTCGTACCATTCTTCGCGAATTTCACAAGTCGAAGCTGCTTCGAACTGACGGCTGTATTCTAAGATACCAACTGCGAAGCAATCAGGGCGATGTTAGAATCGGGTGAGGGAGAATTGACCAGCTGCTTCTGGCTGCTGTAGCTGGTTGTTAATGGCGATTAAGGCTTCAACGGCAGATGTGGTGGCCGAAGCATTAACTCGAAATTCGCACTCTTTGTAATGTAACGCCTTTGAGATGCTCAGAAACCGGCAGAAGGAATGTTGATGAGGTGTATACTTTGGCGAAAGCGTGGCATTTAATAGCCAGATCAGCCAAGGTGCTGATTGTAATAGGTAATGGATTCCCTTCATGTTCCATGAATTCCGCCTATGACACAAGATACTCACTGAACAAGTTATCGGAAGATAGCGTTGCTGTAGAACTGACCAGATTCAGGAGCGTTTGCAACAGCTGAGGTGGCGCCGTCGGTGATGAGAAAGCTGTAGATTTTCAGAAATTGTCTATGTAAAAACATCAAACAGCACCGATTTCCAGAGATCGTAGCAGATCGTCCTGATATTGGTCGTACAGCTCATTCCAGCAAGACACGAACGCCACATTAAATCTATTCTCATGATTGAGAAGGCATGAAAAAATAGAAAACCGATTTTGAAATACAGTTCTTGAGCAAGTGGGTGATGTTTTTGTGCCAGCGCCGAGCATGATCGCAAGGCCGGACTGGGTGATTCCTTCAACAGTTCAACAGCAAAACGCCGAAGCCATTCGATCCAGTCATCGCGCGACGAACGCTGCGACGCCTCCCAAGCCTGAAGAAGTAAGCACAGAGAAGCCAAATTAACGATCGCAGCTTTAAACCTTCTTCAGGTTTGACTGCGAAACATGAAGCTTTTTAACAGGACCAAGTCCTTCTAAAGCAGCGACCGGAGTGGCTCCAAGCAGACTTGTAGGCTCCGGCGCTGACGATGGAGCATGATCAACAAAAGGGACGCGGGAACAGGACGCCGTCACTGGGTTTAAAACAGCATTCAGCAGAGAGAAATAACGCGTTGCAGGCAACTGGTGCTTCGACAGGACCTTGCTAACCTGATTACACCTAAGTTCATTGGGGAAGAACGCGATTCGTAATAATCAAGACCAATGGAACAAAGACGGTAAAGTCTTTGCCGAGCTGGATTAACAAGGAGCAAAGAAGGTCCAGGATGGCAATTCGTAGCTCGGCGGGAGTGGTGTCGGCGTTCAAAATTCGAACCAGAGGATGGATGATTCGAGAAGCGTAACAGTTCTATAAGCAGCCAATTACAACAAGTGATAGCACAAGCTGAAAACAAGTTGCATCGCACAAAACAATAAGCACTATGGCACCGCAAAGGTCATGTGTGATGACAAATGCTTCAAACAAATCCAGAAAAAAAACCATGCGATCGTATGAAAAAACCGACCAGCTGATTAAGGGGACTATTGATGAGGGCAGACAGAGCTCGGATACATTGGGACCGAACATTAATTGGGACTTCAACTGCTGCACATAGCTTGATTAAAACTGGGATCACCAAAAAGAAATAATCGTTGAGATTAGGCGCCATAATCTCGATTGCATGAATACAATGAGAAACGTTCGTGAAAGACATCTGCGATCGATAATGAAGAATCTCGAGAAGATGAGGTAGGAGGTTGGGCAGGAAGACCTACGAAAAATCAACATTGAGGTGGACACACGTTCATTGATCCGACTTTGAATTCATCTTTGAGGGCTAATGAGATTTCTTCAATGAGGGTCAATATCGGAGAAAGCAGGTTCGGCTGTAAAACATGTTGAGATCGCTCCCAATTAAACATGAGAGCCAACCTCTTTCCAACACTCGTAAATCAGCTGAAAAATCGGTTCCAGAGAGGTGCGTATATGCTGCTGGACGATCATGACAAGAACTCCTGAAACTTCTATCAGCGCGTATATGGTAACCTAACAGGTAACTGAACCGATTTGTTGAAAAAGCGCTTCTCGAAGACTGTCATCCGAAGTGGATCTCATCACTGAAAGAAACGCTGGGATCAGCTGTGGTAGGAAAGGAACACCCTGGATTCCTAACGACTTGAAAATAAACATGACCGCTTGCGTCACCTACAAGTTGAGGTTAATATTAGGCTGCGAGCAGAAAAGACTCTGAACCATGGAATGATGCTGCGATAACGAGGGCGTACTAAGTATTCTCATTAGAGCCTCAATGGCAACAGTTGGATAATAATCATCGTTTGAGGCGGCAGCTTCTTGCAGCGGCGTTTCGCTCTGTCAGGAAATCAAGATTCGAAGCTGCTCCGGAAAAATGTGGGACACCGACCTCGATGATATCTTCGGTGGATTGCCTTGTCAAACTATTATTTATCTGAGATTCCTGAAAGGGGTCTAACGCACCCAAAATGCCAACAGTTCTCAAAGCTTCATGTCGAACTGCTAGTGACACTTCCTCTGTTTTTAATGAATCTAAAAGCGTAGGCCTATACATATTTAAAACAGAGCAACAGCATAGGTCCATCGCTTACATGAGCTGTTTATAGGTAATATATGGTTTGATAACGGCGCCGGTGCTCAGGACAAGCTGACCCAGAGTACGTAAGGCAACTTCACGCTTTAGCATCGAGCTCCGGTCTTGAAGTGCATCAACAATGATTGGCATTAGAAGGTCGAAGTGCTATCAGAATCAGAAAACAGCAAGCGTTGGATATTAAGTTATAGAACCTGAAGCATATCGGTACCGCCAACAGAAGCCAGTTCTCCAAGGGTTGAAAGAACGCACGACGCTACACCCGGGTCCGTATCCTTGCCAAAAAGAGTCAGCAAAACCGGGTAGATCGCCGACTTTTTGAAAGCTTACGCGTAACTTCGGAACGAGAACCTGAAGAATTGGAAAAACATAGGGCGAAATCAGATGCTGGGCGGCTTTGATCAGATGACCAAGCAATGTGCAGCTTTGCTCGCGATGGCGCGCATCCGGTGATAATTGCAGCTCAGTCAGAAGCTGGATCAACGTCTTACGCAGAGAAGGCATCACATAGGCAGGATTTCGTATTGCAAGTCTGCCAATCACTGAAATCGCAACACAGCGAATCGCAAATATCTAATGCACAAAGTTAGCGCTGACAAAGAATGGGGCTCAAATTATCCCGGCGAAAAGTATCATTGTAAAAGCAACTGTAAACCTCGTCATTTAATGCAACGAAGAGCGACTGTAGGTTCTCCGACTGGGCGAGAAAACGGTCGAATGATGGGTGCAGATTGCTGAGGACCGTCAAACGTACATCGGCGACAGAGTCGGCGATGCCAACTCGAAGCAGACGTTCCATGACACTGGCCACGGTAAGGGTTTGCTGACGAGACATCGATGGCTCGGTCTCGCCAGTGTGCCGTTGCAGAATTCTAGCACAAGTAATGCAGGCTTGTTTTCGAATAAACGGAACTTCGTGCTCAAGGTAATCGACCAATATATCACGAAGAAATGGAAACAAATCGATCGACTGCATGATAATTAATCCACAGAAGAAGATCAGAGACCCAACATTATTACGTTGAGATTGAATGCACCGAGGGTCTGCAACCCCAAAGAAATCATATCGTAAGGCGTATCGGAGCCGTTGCCTCCGCCAACAGAGCTGCCGATCTCGATTGCAGCATCTATTAAAGTTTACAATGCAAAAAAGAGGGCACTCCGAATCAGTTACCAATGTGATCCAATATGCTTAAGACGTTATACAGGCTAGGCACACGCTTGCAATGTGACCCTGAGCCGTGATCATCTGATGTCAAAATTGAGAGCAGACACGACATCAGCCTTGCTTGTATAGGGTCAAGAAGCTATATTAGAATCGTTAGAGCCAGGAGTATCAAACAACGAAACAAAATCGCCAGAAAATAGCCATTCCCAGTCACTGTTCAGACTCAAGGCTAAGTAGGCGAGCAATGTCAACGGAAGCAAAATTCCAAATTACTTGAGGTATGTTATCGACAATTTTGGCCAGAGCATCGACCAGTGGCTGCGACAGTCCAGGTCGAAAGGCCAGTTCCAACAGAGGAAGCTCACTGGAATTCACATCGCTTCGCTCGGGTGACAGATAGGGCAGCAACGATGGTCCCACAGCGACAGCCAACGAGCCCAGGCATGATAAGCACGAGAAAAACGAAGATGGCCGCTTCGACTTGACATTCAGGAAAGACTGGAGATACCAAAATCAATTCCAATCGAAAAAATCAGCACGATCGCTTACTCTCAGCAAATGAAAAGTTAAAGGAAGTCGTGGCAGTATCTTTTCACGAACGGAAAGGGCAATCTCACCCAAAGAGACTAATGCCAGGTCCCGGAAAGTACACTGTGAGTTGGTGCTGAGCGACGACGACGAGCCTGCCAACTCCAATTTTAAAAAATCAAAAACACCAGCCGCTAACACAGACTTTGCAATGTTTCGATAAGATGGTCAAGAGCTGGATTTAGATATGCCCTAACGAAAGCGTCGGATGCGTATCGTGCCAGAATCGGCAATGTCTGAATAACTGCTTCACGAACGGCAGCTGAGCGATGATCTCGAAATGACAGCGTCAATTCACACGTCTACGCCTTTCTGTCAAACGCAGCCAAATGAATTGGCCAAAAAGCAAACCTCTTTGAATCGTGCGATCATGAAATCGTCTTTTGTTCGCAGAAGCTCCTGTACAGTAAGGATACTGCCGTGGATGGTATCCGGGTTTGCCAATGCGAGTCCTTTCTTTGCTTCAGCCCAGATGTGAGCATACCATTGTACGCGCCATCGGCTACCGCGCTTTCGAATGACTTGCAGCGTCGATCGCAGAGCCTTCACAGCCGTTTGCCGGATGGTCAGCAACGGGTCATGCAGCGCGACCCAAATATGGTTGATAAAGGTGGAGACGTGCTGATTGAACAGTGTTGGGACGTTGTCGGCTAACTCTTTCAGGACCAGTACGGCAGCAAGGCGCCGATGTTCATAGCGGTCACCTTCGAGCCATTCTAAGGCCCGCTTCACTTCGAATTCGACAAAATCTGGAGTCAATGCACCACCAGCACGAGCTAGATGTCCAAGAGCTGCGGAAGCCCTTTCTAAAATTGTCGGGTCGGAACTCGAGACGGCCATGCGTAGATAGTTCGCGAATCGAATGATTTTCGTCTCGTTCTCCTCATACTGGACATCGATAAGGTTGTCGATGACAGTGATGCCACAGATCTTTTCGCTGACTGACGACGAATTGACAAGGTCGAAGATGCGGCGGTTCAGCTCATTCATGAGGCGAGTGAACGCTTCAGCGTTACGTTCGCGCGATTCGCGAAGAACGAAGCGCCGAAAGGGTTCGACATCGCTAGGCGCCCCGCTGAGCCGATGCAAGACCAGATCGATCTGATTGGGACCCGTCATGGGCATGGCCGGACGGGACCTCCCAGTTCAGGACGGGCCTCGCCTGCTAATGATAAAGAGGCTGTAACGATATTTTTGACGCCGTGGAGGAACTATCTCTCTTCAGTCTCCAGATACATACAGTACTTTCCAGCTTTGCAGCATTTGTCAACATGCTTCGGTCTCAATCCAGGCTAGACTTGGTTACGACACTGGCTTTTTGTGTCTAATGGTAATTGTTTCCTTCATGTGTATCGGCAATCGCGCACCGGGGCCAGCAAGAAGTCGATCTGCTCGAGAAAGCAGAATGTAAAAGCAGCAGTATCTTCATTTATTTCCATCGGGCATAAAACATTTGCTATAACCGCACAATTGGAAAGGCGTGTAATATTTAACGACATGCATAACTACAAGTGTCTTGCATAACAGTATTCTTCCATAGATCGATGTTCTTACCTCAACAAGTCGGCGAATGAAAGCTCTCTGAGACAGTTTGGAGCTTCTGGTATGTACGTCGACGAACCTGTTTATTCGAACGAGATGTTGCAACAATTTTTTGTGACTGGCTTCCGTATGGATATTGAAAGTCGGTTGGTGTATGGATCAATGCGGCGCGCCTTTTGAATCGATCTACTTCCGATCGACCTATCATTTTCAGTGCATTCACTCATACCCTAACCATAGGGCGGCATCAGATTCATTCAGTCTGCAATCACGCCTGGCCAAGGGCCTATTGCATATAACTTGGTGAGGCAGGTCGATAGCGTTGCTAGTAGACTTCATGGATGACAACCGCATCTCGTTGGAGTTTGGTGATTCGGTCAATTTGGATAGGGAATTGGGCTACGAAGTCCCAGACCTGCATCAAGATGTGAATGATTACACCGCGTTTGAAGTCGATGTGCGATTTGAGTAAGGAAAACCCCACTTTCTGTTTGTCTAGTTAAAGCTCCGGGTTTCTAACCAAAACCGTCTCCAGGTTTGATGCTCCTCAATATTATGATTTCATGGAAGAGATGATGCAAAATGTTGATATGAAACTATTAGCTGAAGATCCTTCTAACGATGACTGGTTCAGCGAACATCATGTTCGCCATGAAGCTCAAAAAACATTGGAATGCACTGCCTCAGTTAAACGACGCTGTCGTAACATTGCACAGCCTGATGAATCCTCTTCAATTGAGAAACTCTTGGCGGAACATAACCGGAAGATCAGAGAAGAAAATATGCTTAAAGTCAAAAGTAGGAGAGGCGACAGCGAGGCTGCCAGCAAATCTCCCATCAAACGATCGCTTATATCGAAGCCCGAGGCTAATGTGAGAAACCCGTCTCCACAGCGACCAAAGCTATTAAGGAAGACAGTCATCGTCTCTTCGTCTTTACCGAAATCGCCGCGGCCCACGAAGCTTTTGAGAAAATCAGTAATCGTTCCTTCGTCGGAATTAGAATCACCAAGCCGTAACAGGAAGCTTACCGAGCTCCCAAAGTCAAATTCGATATCTGGACGAAAGCGTGTCAGACAGTCTACCATTTTCGCTTCATCTGGTCCAGCGTCGCCGCAGCGAAGCAGGCTTCTGAGAAAATCTGTAATTGTCACAGAAAGTGAAATCAAGCTGAGAGCTCGCGATCCTAATATTGATGTTGCTCTTAAAGATAACCGTGTTTGCAAGCCTCCAACCTACAACGCGCCGATAAAAACGAGGGTAGAAATCAACGTCTGCGCTCCAGCTTGTAAATCCTCCATTACCAATGCTGCTAAGGATACTCCAGTTGTAAAGAAGCCAAGGTCTGGAAAAGAAAACATGGACGATATTGCTGAAATGCTGGCCAATCATAATCAGAAATTCAAATCCCGACCGTCCTATGTCCCAAGGCAGCATTCGACTCGGGATGTTCGTCAGTGGGAGAGATTGACCGGAAAGCTATGGTACGAGCTCGGTCCAGAGGATCGGGAAATTGCCAATCATGAAATCGCTGAAATGAAAAACGCTCAAAAGTCAAACATAAAACAGCCTGCTCACCAAGGCGTTGGCTACATATCCTGTCCTAGATAAAATTGATTGAGCTATTCTTACGATTGTTCGATTTTGGTAATGATCGAATATATATACTTCTATGCAAGCTTCATGATTGCAGTGGCTGCCGTTTGACATATCCGTGTCCAATGAAGTTATCTACCACGCCTTCAGATTGAATCTCTTTTCGTCCATATCCGATGACGCTTGCGTACTTTTTCATGTTCCTTGCAGTCGTATTTCGGTTGCCCTTTTCAGCTGGCAACTTTGACACTGATTCAAGGGATCGAGTCAAAATCTGTTGCGTCTGAGTTGGAGTTTGGGCAAAGACTCGTTTGCCTCGATGGCGGCTATGTGATTTCTCGCCAAGGATGGGATTTCCTTGCCTTTTGAGTTCCTCAAATTTCAAATTTCGGGTTTTCTCAGCTAATTCCCGTTTCATAGTCAGATTCTGAAAGACTAAATCAATTTCGATCTAAGCCACCTAAGCAATCGTTAACCTGTTGAATCTTGTATACTTCTATCTTCTTATTTGGCCATATTTTCTCAGCAGCTCGTCGATAAAAACCCTTATGAAATTTGGTTTCATTCAAACTTTGTGGAGATTTAAACTAAGCGAGTGTGAGCAGCGAAAATTCTTGCAAAGAACAATGACTTGCCTGGGAGATGTTTGATGAATTATCATGATGCATGAGGAAATTCCATCGCCGGAACTCGTCGACCACATCATAATGGCGTCGGCCCCTATATTCCACAACTGAGTGCGATGCTGAAAACATTTAACCAATGATGCAAATCTACCGATCCTTCAGCCGTACCAAGAATATCTCATACCCTTTTAAACTGAGTTATCCCTTATCCCTTCTTGCATCCCGAGTCGGATAGATGGGACCAGATTTTCTTGACGAATATTCCAATCCAGTCTATCGGGAATGTCCATCGCGACAGAACGCTCCTATTTAAGGTTCAGCTATCAACGTCATGACCATTGGTCAAATGTCAGATAGCTCTACGTTCTGTGACGAGGCTGCTTATTGCGCTGTCGTTAGCATTACATCACCATCAATCTATCTTCCTCCTTTCGAAAAAGCTCATCGAACCTGTATCTCTGTTGCCAGCAGACGAAGTCAAGTCCAATCTCTTGAAAGTCGCGTCAGTGCATGATGTTGCAGGCCAGAGTGGGTCCGGATGTACATCCGATATTAACCCAGGTGTTACAGAGCAGAGGTCTCATATCTTATGTTGAATGCATCCAGAATTAATCAATCCTAGGATGGAGCATCGTCGGCGAAGGCGACCAGCGCTGGGTCCTCAATTGGCAGCATAGCCGGTTTCCGCCGTCGCTATACCACACGTGTGAAAAACATCAGCGCCTGAACCGATTTCGGAATGCGACCGTCATTACAAGGAAGGTATTAAGGTTTGCTGTCGTAAGTATAGATAGTCTGATCATGTCAATTTATAGGACAACTTGGCTCGACAGCTACGACGAATGAGAAAAACATTCGGAAAGATCTATGATTTTGTTCCCAGAACATTTATTCTGCCCCGTGACAAAAAAGATATCGATCTCAGAACTGACCTAGAGCATGTTTGATAGCTTGATTAAATTCAATAGCCATATTCACACTTTTTTAGATCTGGATAATGAAACCATGTGCTTCAAGCCAGGGCCGAGAAATCCGGCTCTGTAAGAATAAAGACCTATCTGAAATGGACTTGTCCAAAATGAACTGCATTGTACAAGACTATATCAAAGATCCTATGCTTATAGATGGCTATAAGTTCGATCTTCGTCTATATGTATTAGTGAAGTCATTTCAACCACTTCACGTTTGCTTATACAGAAGAGGTTTAGTCAGATTTTCTTCCGTGAGGTGGTTAGCGTTTGAATTGTCGTACTTTGATGTCCTAATCGATTACAGATACGATCTGGATTCAATATCGAATATTTACAGTCATTTGACAAACAGCTCTATAAATAAGCATAATGAACAAGCATTGAACCATAAATCATCATTGGGGCATCGCTCTAAATGGACGCTATCCCAGTTGTACTCTTATTTGCAGAAGCAAGGAGTGAACAATATTCGACTACATCGAAGGTTTTCGTTCAATATGACAATTTGGTTACCCCTAAACAATTGTAGAATTAGACATCTAATTGTTCTGACAATGGCGAGTGTTGTTCAAGATATCAAAGCCAACCCACATTGTTTTGAGGTCTTTGGAATAGATATCCTTCTTGACGTTAATGCTAAGCCGTATGTTATCGAAGCCTACAGTTATCAAATTACTGAAAGTCTTCAGATGGTTGTTAGAAGTCAATGCCTCCCCAGCATTGGCAGTAAGTTGTATCGAAGACGAGCAAGTCAAAATTGTGAGAGATTGCTGTAGCATGTGTGTATGTTACTGATTTTCTGTGATTCAGCCGATGTTAAACGATCTTCTTGATCGAGTCGGATTCCCAACGAAGAGCTGTTCTAATCCCCGTCCGAACGAGTTCGATCAGATCTATCCTCTATCAGAAGGACCATCACCTGGAACAAGTTCTGTGATATCGACTAAAGTCCATATCGATGCAATTCGTCAGGAGATCAGATCATTGCGAAAAACCACGAAGGAATTAAATGGACTCCATAAAGTTCATACTAAAAACAGCTAGACCATTCCGATCGATCGACTTGTACATCACCAGAATGACATTATGAGTAGCAGCGGCAACGATCAGCTCGCTCAAGCTGCCGCCGAAGATGTTGTTCGACGGCGGTATAATGCTGTCATGGGAATTGAGCAAGCTACAGAGGGATGGAGAGGCCCAATTCAATCAGGTATACGAAACATCAGCTCAGCGTTATCATATATGCGACTTCAAATCTCTACACAGCCTCGAGATAGGGTAGCTCTAAATAAATGAGATGATGGCAATATTATTGAAATCTTGACAGGAACCCATCTTAGACTGCATTCGAGTTCCTGACCCAAATCAGCCGGAGGCGCATGAAACCAAGGTTGAACCGAGAAATCTGGGGATTCCGCTGCCTCCATTGAAGGTTTTATTTGTAATTCTAACGACGCCTGATATTCATTGGCACGATTAATTTCCAGCTTATCAAACAACGTCGGTTGCCAGAAAATCCAAACCCACGTAATTCTTCGAGTGCCGTACCAGGGAAACAATCCAGCATTTTCCCGCAATGGTTATGGAAGCGATCCGATTTCCAGGAGATCTACCGAATGCCTGCTGAAGATTTCTGTATCGATATGCTGATGAAGCCAATAGAGAAGCGGTCACATTTCGAAATCATGACAGTAATCAAAAACACCAATATCGTATGCGGCCTGAAGTAAATGCTGTAGAGTCTGCAATGGATCCGCTCTGTGCGATGTTTCCCTGATCTAAGCGATAGCGCCATTACTGACTTGTTGAAAATATCCTCATTAGCTACAGTACGACGAGGAGTTCTCTTATACACCAGAAATGAATGCGTCGATTCGTTGTTTCTCATTCGATCAGGGATCTTCGAAATGACCAACATTGGTAACAAACCTGGAGGGTATAGAGAACAGGTCCTATCGATAAAACCAGATCACCTTTTGTTTGAGATGATGTCTGCAGGTTTCAGTTGGAACTCCAATCGGGTTTCCAATTGATTTAGATGCGATTGCAGAAGAAAAACGACTTAAACGTCGGTCGCCTTGCCAGCGACGTTGGGATATTCTGCGAGCGCTAATTCATTCCGGTAACAAAACGCAGCCAGAGACTATTCTTCGAAGACATTCAGCTAGAGCGCTCTCTGATTCAGTCGTCATCTGCATTCCATATTCAGGTAAGCAAAAGCTGTGTTTTAATGTGATTTCATGGATTGAACAAGAGACAGCGTTTGTGGCAAAGGTTGCAGAGGAAGAACGCCAGCTACGAGATCGGGCAGTGAAATTGTTGATGGGTATGGTCATCTTCTCGACGTGGTCTACCGATAGATTGTATCGATTAGCTGGAAGATTAATTCGCGTTGAATGCGTTCAAAAACAATTAATCGTAGACCAGGTCAGTGCTATATACTCTTTTTGAGATGATGAATCTGCTCACTGAAAATGTCATTCTCTCAGGGGCGGTCTCTGGATTGTGTCTATTTCATAGAATCCGGATCGGTCTCATTAACTAGGCAGGTCGATTTGATTCGCCACAATCGTTGGCCAGTGGATCGTGATCATTGGGATCGTCTGGATACAACAATCACGAAATCATTCGTTATCGATGTGGTCAATGCAGGAGATTTTTTTGGTGATGATGCTGTTCTCGGAGTAACGCCCAAATCCAACGAACCGTTTGACGATTTATTGTGAGCAGGTTCGAAAGTCGGCGACATCAGCCGTTTGCTTATCACCGAAATGCTCGCTGTTAATGCTTCCAAGATCAGCATTCATCCACTTATATCAACCAACGACCATTCAGTATTTTCAGATGAGGCGGAATCAAGCGAGAGAGTTCGCCTTTTTCAAAGTATACTCTTCATTGGGAAATTGCTCCTCTATAAAAAATCTACACACCTTGAATGTCTTGGATGATGATGAAGTTGCTTTCGCTGAACCAGCAGCAGACCATTCAGGTTCGTCGGCTTCTCTCAGTGTCTAAATCGTTTCTGAAAGTCGTCTTCATGTTAGTAGATCAGGGCGTTGTTCTGACTGAAAGAGGGCGAGTTCTAAAATGTCCCCCTTTAACAAGAAAAATAGTTACAACAAAATCAATTGAGACGAGGGCAAGACGAAGCCGCAGCAGTGTACGTTGATTGCAACAATCAAAATTTTCCTCTGAAAGTGTGATACCACAGGTCAATTTATCAGCCAAATCAGTTAGTCCCAAACCTAAGAAGAAAATGGCAAAAAGCCAATCAGAGGCGTTATTGAGTCGCCTATCCAGGACGAATGATGAGTCGTTCGAGACTGGTGCATTAATCGCTATTAGAGCACATCTCGAATCATTGATATCCAACCATGCGACTAAACGAAATAAAGTCAAACGACAATCGACATAATTGATACTCTGCATTGGGATTACTGACTCCGGCCCATGTAGAGTTTCTAGGATACTCAATTCCGCTCCTGGATTGCTGTCTGTCCTTCATAACCGAGCCGATTACGTTGAATATGAAAACATCCTCGTGTATTCGACAAACATTCAAAATTCTGTTGGCGTTAATTATCAGATTTCATCTTCCTTGCCGAGCTGGCTAATTCACAATCTCCATGATATGCAATAACAGTCTACAATTAGTATCTGTACATGCTAACGGAACCGATTACATTGAATCTGACAACGATTTATGATTTTCAGTTTGGTGAGTTTTTCATCCGTACGCCTTTGTCGCCTCCTCTTTCCGATTATCTTGGCGCTTATCCTGCATCACAATCCTGGGCTTTGGTCCTCTTGTTACTGTTGCTCTTCCTTCAACAGGGCTTGCTTTTTTAAAGGTCGACAAGAAAACATCAAAAATATGTTTTCCAGACCCGGATTTAACTAATACCTCTAATAAATTATAATTTGCAGTGTACGCCTAAACATAGCTAACTACTAGAAGCCTGCCCAGAAATGAATAAAAACAAAATGAATTGAAGTGATAGTTGAAACAGAGATTTCGAACGTTTAATCAATGTTTAATAACAATTTATTTAGACTTTCCAACGAGCCAACGTTGCATGGACCCCATTCCATAAACATAAATTATTAAATGGTATATACTGATTTGTTAGCAGTTTCAGCGATTCCTGCGCTGCAATTCCTGCAAGTTGCTGAGTTAAATGAGAAGATGAGCTGATGCATAATATACCTGCAATAACTGCCGCTGTATTGTGCACTGATGATGACCCAAATCTAACCATTTCTTCGAGGCACTTCTCATTGATATGATCTGTCCCCAGTCCAACGTTTTTGAAGATATCGGAAGCAATTGCTTTCATTTTAGTGAGGTCGTCTTCCAGCGATGTGTCATTACTACTGAACATGATAAGTGAGTCCCGAAACAGTAACCACAAGGAATTTTACCAATCGCCGGGATATCGTTGATGTTGTGAATAGAAAACATCAGCACATTTTACTGCAATAAACCAATGAATGTCATTGGGCGGCTGCTCGACTTCATTGCCATTTGAGTTTTGGACTGCATCCAGCCCATCAATTTCTTCAGCCAAAGATTCGCAAATTATGCTTTTGATAATTTCGTCGCAATCTGATCCTATATCATGTGAAAGGTCTCGCATGCGAGATACATGCAGCGAGCGACAATTCTTGGCAAATAATTCGATCTCTGTCTCAGATACATAAGTCTCAGGTAAATCGAATGACTTCAGGATTTTGCCAACATTTCTGGTTAAAGCATTGCGGTCGCATAAGCTCTTATCTGAATAAAGCTTCTTAATAGCAATATAAGAAGAAGTCTCTGCTGTCATGTCTGGTAACCGGGGTGAGACAGGAAGGAAGCCATGACCTTCATTCTGAATGAACTCTTTCAGAGCACGTACTAACAACCAAAATTGGGATGGGATTGATGACGAGTTGGTTTTAGGATCTGACAAAACGGTTTGCAACTCCGAGCTGAACAGTATTCAGGAATCCATCGACAAGTTAAAGACGTAATACCTGATTATGTATTTTGGGTCGCGTAAAACGTAATGCGAGTACCGAAGAGCTTCCTCAAAATTAGCTGATTTGAATCGATCATGTGAAGAGATAAAGGATCTGAACGCAGCTGGACTAATAGCCAAATCTGGGTTTTGAGTGCGGTATTTTCTATATAACAGTACAAGAATAGCCAGGAACGGAATATGAGAGTAGAGGAATTCGTCAGGGTTTGGATTAAAAAGATCGAAGGAAGATAGGAGCTGGTCAAGTTCTGGAAAGCGTTTGAGTTGTGAATGATGCAGATAGAGATCAGTCATGTCGGAATCTGGATGAACCTCAACAACGGTGTGTTCGCCAATAGCTGAAACGCCCATATTATTTGACATGCGTGCCATATGCTTGGCTCTGTGTTACCCATTCGTAAAGAGGCGATTAAACAAAAGGATCGTGCATGTAGAAAAGGAATATTGTCAGAATACAGTATCTCACACAAAGACGACGCCAGCTGCAAAGGAATCTCGGTAGCAATTACTAGAAATAAGGAGTAAATAGATGAGAAGTGAGCGAAATGAAAGGCTCACCGAGCTGAAATTTCTTCAAAAATTTCAGGTCGTCGTTGTCGACCTGTCGGTGGCAGCCTTCAATGAAAGTTTTCGGATCCCGAATGATGCTTTCAATGGAGCATTCTGGATTCAATTCGCCTAAAAGCGTAGCAATGGCGGTTGCACGAGGACTGTCGAGGTCCCCATGGGCAAGGAAAAAATTGTTGCCAAGGTCTTCAATGCAAACAGTAGCATTATCCATTACAACAAAACCTAAAACACTTGGTTGGCAAAAATGAAAAGCCCAGCACTGAAACTGACCAGCCACATTAGCTAATACCAGCGATTTGATATATTCAGATGCAATTGGTCCTATTGAACTTGAATACTTGAAGAAGAATGTATCTAGGGGCAATATTACCAGATCCCAAAACCAGAACTTTGGAGGATTCCAAGGCCTGCTGTCCACGTGATCCCCATAGTCTGAATCCGCAAGTTCAGACCTAGCCAGAATGGACGAAATTTAGGACGGTGCTCACCTGATCTGTCGATCGAACTTGTGATCGTGATGGGATGGCTCCATTGTATGCCCAGAATCACTATGGAATCAACTCGGATGTCGCACGCACACCCTTCATGACTTCATCCACAATTGCCTCATCACCCCAAATGTAACCAAGACTACATTGTTTGGGTAACATAAGCGAGCAATGTGAAAACCCTGAATAGGCCACCACCATTGGGACACATTGGCCTATTAACAGTATGACGCATACATTAAGATCGAGGTAGACTGCCATCATATGATCTATGGATTTTAGAGATCATGTCAGATAAGCATCTTGATGACGATGATGATGATACTGAAGAGAAGCTTGGATTGCTAAGGTCCAAAACGCTAACAAAGCCTGATGATAAAGACTCGATAAGCGAACTGCTGAAGGGTATTAACCTTGAAAAACCTGTAGCGAAATCTAGCCGGAATAGTGCAGTAAGAAACCGTTTGCTCGGAGGCTTGTTGCCACCACCACCTCCGCCATCGAACCCATTGTCTACGAATCAAAACTTGAAATCTGGAACCAATAATCTTACGATGGCGTCCGTGGTCCAACTAGCGAAAGAATTTTATCGATCGAAGCTGGAAAATGAATCACTGGAGCGCCTTTCTGATAATCTTCAAAGGGAGAATGAAGTACTTCAAGAGCTGTACGATTTTTCGAGGCATCTACGGAATCCAATCGCTTTTCCAAATACAACAAAAATTAAGGTTCGGTTAGTCATACAACATCGGACAGTTAAAATTGTGTAATTAAATGATTTTCAGAATATGCGACAAGGTGCACATTATCTACCAAGATCACTGAATACTCTTCACAATGTCTTGGCTCGAGAAAGGGCCCTTCTATGTGGCCAAATATCTTCTTCTGTTTCTGAAGTGGTTGGATTATATGCTCAGGCCACAATCCGTCCTATTAAGGTAAGCTATTTCAAAATGATGAGCGATATCTGACTCACATCAAGGATGAAGAATTCGCACATGATTCCTGGCAAGAAAACGAGCAAAATCAGGCAACATATTGTTTCCGTGCTCGTAAACGGCTAGGCCTCGTCAGCACTGTTTCATGCATTATTCGCATTAATAGCAACGAACGCCGACTTACAATCAGTTCGAAAGAATGGCTTCAAGACGTCAGAGTTCTGGCCCGAAATTTGACTTCTATCTCTTTGTCTTCAACGAAGACCTACGAGGCAATTCTGGTCAGGCAGCACGGCACGGTCGCCGAGATCGACACGCTGGTATTCAGCAACTCGTTCTACTCTACGTTGTTTATCGAAAAAGCAAAACAGCTTCTGTCAAACAATGATCCCCAAATCACGAATCAACATTCCCTTTGGACGCCAAAGGTTTTAGATACATCGGGAGTAGAATTACCTCCAGATCTGCACGATTTAGCTCATTTCGTAAACGAGAAGCTGAAACCGTATTGGGCAACTTCGCCTGAAAAAGAATGGCTCAGGCAGGCTTCCAACTCGATTTTCCTTGACCAAGATCGGCTTCGATTCTTGACCGGTGGAACTTCGTCTTCGATAACAATGGAAATTACTGAAGCCATGATGCGAAGTATATTGATCCTCAAATTTGTAATTATTCCCAAAGAAGACGGTGTGAACGACAATTCCAGTGAAAGTACTGCAGGAGGGAACAGTGACAAGTTAATTACCGAATTAGCTATCAACATGCATGGGCATTGGTGCTTAGTTGTAAACCGACTGCAAGAGTTAGCTGCTAAAGGTTTCACACAAGAGACGATCCCGGAGCGACAGCAAGATTTTTTTCGAGAGGTGCCATTCAGTAAATTACCGCCTGCCGAGCAGCAAATGTATTTCGATGACGCGCGGCGAATGATTGCTTTCATGAACGAATTTGGATATATAATTACAGAAGATCAAAAGACTATAGAAACAGAAGACGAATAAATCTCACTGCTGGTACTGATCACAATGTCATTTCATGCGTCTTGCTTTCTTGGTTGCAAACGGAAGTCATGCTATTCCGCAAACGGTATGTCGTTTAATGTCGAATGGGACGCGCCTGAGGTGGCGACAGAAAGGATGAGAGATGGATACAGCAATGAAAGGTTCACAGAGATATCTTGGTGTCTGGCTCAATATTACTACTGTTTACGTTTCCCTTCCATGTTACACATGACTGCATACGGTAGACTATTCATTTAATGAATTCTCTTAGCATGGCTTCGCTACAAGATCTCCATTTCGCTGCTGCTTTAGCTGTGGTCAAGGCGCAGACCCTCAGCAATCTACAATCAAATCAGGATGCAGATCGCGGACGAGTCGAATTGCTGCAAGTTGAAGTGGAACGGTTGCGCCAGGGTTAGCAGTACGATGAGCCGATTACAATATGACTGTTGTTCAGAGAATGATCAATTAAAGCAGCAGATTGAAGCAATGGATCAGGCGGCGTCACCAAGTATGAATCTGGATTTTCCAGACTCAATCATCATCAACCTGAAAGATCCAGTAATGATCAACACATTCAAACAAGTAGACATCATACGATCTTACATTGAGCGATGTCGTGATCGGGCATTCGATTCAGGTGAGGCTTGATTCCCTTGACTATAACGAGCTTGTAAAAAAATCGTTCAGGAACGGTTTTCGTCGATATAACTTGTGATGTGCTTCTTGCTTTATCAGATTCCAGCCTTCGACAAAACAAAAACGATGTCGTTTATGCTGCAGATTGGATCGGAGGCAATGGCTTATTTACTAATGGACGAAGTTCTAATATTGCTATTTTAGAAGGTCTGGATATTGCATTTAACAACAATTCCAATCCTCCAGAGGATTGTGTGATGCGAGTATCCAATGCCCTTTTGCTCATGATGAGTACTTTCAGGAAGACCGACTGCTTCAGTGAACCGTTTATGACTGTTTCAAATCTATGGAGACAGCATAACAATCCAATATTGCTAGGCAATAGTTAGCTTTGAGAATGATCTTCTGCTGATCTGTAATGTAGACGTTCGTGAACAGGTTATGCATTTTCTAATACATTTAGCAAAACGGCCCGGGCTAGCAGAATTTATTATATCAGGGCTTTGCTCTGAACTGCTTGTAATAATCAATGATACCGCGGACGCCTTAAACACCGACGATCATGTTCGCCATTCACAAAATGCATCATATATATGCAGCGCTATCGACTTGATTTTGCAAAACCAGACGAACCGCCCTAAACTGGAGGCTGACAAAGATTTATCTGCATCAGATCAGCTATCAAAATACTCAGGTACAGTACTGTCATTAGGCATTCATTATGCATAATGAGAATATTCAGGTTTGAGAAAATGGGTAGAAATCTGGCCAGAGATTCTGACATTATCCGTCAAAGTTTGTGATAAGTTACCTTTAATAACCACATTCATGTGGCGATTATCAGTCTGTATTGAAGGCGGATGTGGAACAGCCTGGCGTATAGGTCTTCACGAATTAAAAGAGTCCATCATTTGTGGATAACTGTGCATAATAATCAGAAAGGCAATACAGCTGAAAATAAGGCGTTGCTGAAAGCTTGTGCTTGTCATTGATATTCAGGTCCGCACGGAGTTATGGGCCTCATTAAACCATCCAAGACGGTATCATGGGTGACGACCATGGTCACATCAGCTCCGATGGTGAAGATATTGCCAACGTCGGACGCCCCATCAGCGATCTGGTCGATGACACCTTAGCCGACGATCTGGAACTGTTTGACTTGTCGCTGAAGAAGAAGAAAAAGAAGAAGAAGAAGAAAGAGGATGAGGCAGGTTGGAAATTCTTTGACATCGTCGGCTTAGCACTGAGCTTATCATTTGTAGAGCTCGTCGAAGCCGTTTCTAGCAGCGCCAATGGAAGGACCTGGGATGGCACAGATCGTGATTATGGATACATTGAGGTATTGTATTTTTGTGTTTTTTTTGCGAATTCTTTAATCGCTGATGACTTCTTGATAGATGTTGGATAGAATATTCTCCCTTCTTCGCGAAAAGAACCCGAACTTATCAGAGCGTAAACGGCATACGATGCCACCACCTCAAATGGTTCGTATCGGCTCCAGGAAAACTATGTGGGCCAACATTGCCCAAATTTGCGATTTATTGAACCGAAATATGGAGCATATGATCTCATTCATTATGGCTGAATTGGGTACTGAAGGCTCTGTTGACGGCAATCAGCGTCTTGTGGTAAGTTCATATAATTGTTTATTGGAGTTTTGGGTTTATTATGTTTGCAGATTAAGGGTCGATATTTGCCGAAGCAAATCGAAAGTCTGCTGAAGAAGTATATTAAGGAATACGTAGAATGCAGCATGTGTAAAAATCCAGAGACTACGCTTTCTCGTGACAGTTTAACACGGTTGTATTTTATCAAATGCGAAATGTGTGGCTCGTCGCGTTCGGTCGCTCCGATTAAATCCGGTTTCCATGCCACTCTACGCGCTGATCGTCGGGCAGCTAAAAAATAAATTGAAGCTGGAATTTTACTCAAGTCGCTGGTAAATAAAACCTCCTTATTCAAAAACAGGAATTTCAGCTCGTAAATGGATATATTGTTTATGGATATTCGGATTTTTGTTTACGACGTCGGCGATTCTTCTTTTTCTTGCTCATGTCTTCAGAACTGTTATTTACGACCTTCTCAGAAGTATGAGCTCTAGATGACTGAACAACATGCTTGGAATCGTCAAAGTCCTTGTGTTGTAGGAATCCGGTGGCAAACGCTTCGACTTTCGACGAGCGTCCGAGATATTGATATATGTACTCGCGAATGGCTTCGGATGACTCCAGAGTAAGTAGAAACTCAGCCAGCGACACGTCTAATAAAACATAAATCAGCCAATACGGTCAGATTAAGATATTAGGATCTCATCCCGACCGCAGTCACTTGATATTGCAGCTAGCTGAACTTGGCACCATTCGCGGAATTCTGCAGACATTACAGGCCCACCAAAGTCATTTCGTGCCGAACTATCCGATTTCGACGACTTTTTTGACTTGGCATCGCCCCAGAAAGGTTCATCATCAGAATCGCTATTGGACTGCTGCTGCTGAAGTTTCACAGCGGCAGTTACCGAAGACGCCGCAGGAGCTGGACGAACAGCCGCCTGATTTATGTCGGGAGCTGGACGAGCCCAAGCAGATCCTGCCACAGCAGTGCTCCAGCCTGAAGAAGTCTGATGCGGTGCGGTTTCTTTCTGCTGACAAAGAACGCGTTGTTCCTCTTCTTGGATCTGAAGCATGGATAGAGCCGCCGGCTTGAGAGCAGCACCCCAAGAAGACGCCAGAGGAGCAACTTTCGCCGCCCAGCCAGAAACGACCGGTCGCTGTGAAACTTTCGTCAATTGCATGATCTCTTCCTGTTTCTGGATCTCCAACAATGAGCGTGCAGCAGACTTGGAGGTAGCCGCACCCCAAGGAGAGGTTGGGTTGGAGACAGGTTCAGAGGGTGATTGAGAATCAGCTTCAATTTGAGCCTCATGCTGGACAGCCTTCTTCATTGTCTGTTGAGCCTTGTGCAACTCTTCTTCTTCACGCTGAATCTCCAGCAATGATTTTACAGCGGCGTTAGTCACGGGAGAATTAACCCAGCCGTTGTGTGGGACAGGAGAGGTGGCAGGTTGAGACGAATCAGAAGCGGATTGTGACGACGATTCAGGAACCACAGAGGCAGTGTTATCAGAAGGGGTGCTGTCAAGATAGACATCAACTAAATCGGAACAGGAGGGTTCCTCAACAACCTCCATCTCCGGTTTGGTCTGAGAAACTGCCACCTCAGGTTCACCGACCTGCTCCTGATCAACAGAAGAAACGACACCAGTTGCGGCATAACAGGAAGGGTCTTGTACAGGAATCGGCTGTGAAATTTCAGCATGCAAAGTGGAAGCAGAGGATAGAGGCTCCGGAACGGAAGCGATCGGCTCCGGCGCTTTCGACTCTACACGATGATCACCGACGACATTGAGCTGGGACGACGCTGGAGTCGCCGTCGCGAACGGCATCCAAGGCGTCGCTTGCCGAATAACATCGGGATTTGGTGCCTGGCGGGAAATCCACGCTTCCACCGGCTGGTCCATAACCGGTGGGACCAAAGGCGTACTGGGAAATGGTATCGTGGACCTGAACATTGACTGTTGTTGGGATGGCGTTACGTACGAATGAGGGTAGTAGGTTGGCGGCTGTGGCTGGAACATTGGCATAACACGCTGTTGCATAGGATGAACAGGAATGTATGGCTGGGGGGCAGGTGGCGGTGCTCGATGCGACTCGATCGGCGCCGCCATCACCATAGGTACGTGATCAAGGAAGGCAGGGTCGCCCTGTAAGAACAAAGCACCAAGCGGAGTGAAAGGCTGATCGGGATGACAGCGAACTGGAAGCGTGAGCTGGAAGTAGCTCTGCTGGTACCAATCTCGCATCTCTTCCGAGCTGAAAGGGCCTCGAATGGTCCCAGATGGGTCCTGATACCACCACGAGTCTTTCGAGACAAGTTCCAGATGGCTCATCGGTTGAACGAGACCCTCGTCGGCGTCTTGCTGATCCGACTCAGGCAGCGGGAATCGTCGCGACTGTTCGGGCACCGATTGACGTCGGGACAAAACGGTGGGAGATCGCCAGGCGGGCGCTTCCACAGGCGGCGCTGCATCATTCTCGATTCGTTCGGTATTGGTTTGCTCTTCATCCTCGCCGCGACGCCATGACAACGCCGCATCCGATCTGCCAATCGAAGCCCTCGACGACTTCTCAGCAAAAGACCCACGACGATGTTCCTGAGCGTCCGTGTCGTTGTTCGTACCGGGTGCGTTGTGGGAATCATGGCGCCAATTGAAACGGGTAGGTCGGTAATCGGAGGTCGAAGACGTCGTATCATCCGCAGGAGCCGGGCGGCTGCGAGAAAATGAAGAAGTTCGAGGAGGTCGTCCAGAGGAATTACGCCCTGGTTTCAGCGATACCGAGGCAGGATTGGGGCGAGCGCTCGGCATATACCAGGTCCCGGATTCGAGAATATCACGTTCGGAGACGGACGGCGGCTCCGAATTCACTGGTGCTTGGCATTCACTGGAAACAACAGGCATGGAGAATTGGTAATCGGTTGGCGGACGATCCGTTGGAGAGTACATCGCTAGCATTTCCGCCTTCGTATACCGACAAGGAACGGCCGGCGCCGATGCCGGAGCCTGGCGAGGCGGCAGTTGCAATGATGGCCGTTGCGATGTCGGTGGCGGTTTCGACACCAGCCGCGGGGCGGCGACAACCGAGTTCCATTCGCGACCAGCGTGTGACGACATTTGACGAGAGAGCTGAGTAGCAGCTGGCCTGTATGTATGAAGAGAGGGTTGTTACGAGATGGAATCAGAGCCTGAATGATGACGGAACCAGGAATAGTCCGTGACGCAATATTGATTGAGCGATTGTTAACAAGAGAAAGGTTTTGGCGGATCTGTAACCGTCACCTTCCGAGACCTAGTCATCAAACATCCTGGTTCGGTGCCGCTCACAACGATAGGGGTCGGTTGCAGAGGGCATCCGTGGTGGCCACAGGCCAGTCTCAGACTGAGCTCTGACGGGCGCTTCCGTGCTTTCGATGGTGTCGATAAGATGAAGATCGGTGTCGCAGAAATGGAGTGTTTTTAGATTGTTGAATATTTAGCCTGGAATATTGGGCTACTGCGCTGGAGTAAGCATCAAACTTGTACTGTACGATGCCAAATCACGCTTTCGCTGCGCGAAGGTCTCATATGAAGTTTGGGTTCTTATCAGACCAATATTTAATAAAATATGTGGTTGCTGCCTCTAAGCCTTGCTTAATCTGTGCCTTTACTGCAGCTGCTATTTTCTCTCTGTTTCAGTCTTATCTCGCTACATGGTTTTAATGCGTGACTGTTTCTATAGACGATAAGAGGACGCCATCATCGTTAGGCCTGTCTTTGCAGTCTGATCGTCGCAGAGTCGGCCATTGACTTTATATGCCCATGCGAATCGGATGAAATCCGAGCATGAGATCGCCATCAGCGCCAAGGACGAAGAAATACGGCGCCTGCGAGACGGTTCGCTGCCGTCTCGCCTGTTCCCTTAGTTGATTGTAGTTTCAGAGTTGAATGGGCATATGCAGGATCTGATTGGGCTGGGATTCGAGCATGGCGCCCCAAATAAATTGGCGCATCTGCTCTTTGATAACCGATTCAAGCAGGATCCGAAAGAAGGCGAGATGATGGCTTCCTTTCAAGGCAAATCCTGGGCTGAGATCGCCAATCAGGTTCCTGAAATCGACGAACAAGTGAAAGGTAGCTTAATAGATGTTAGGCTGTTTATCGATTCAGAGACTGATGACAGAATCGTTGTTGTTGAAAAGGACAGCTCGAGACAGTGATCAGCTCTCGCTGGTCACTTGTACACACTGTCGTCGAATCATGTCGGCGATCGTCTTTCTTACCCATCTCGGTATCCTCTATAACGCTATGCTGGTTTCAGCATCTGATTGCGATTAGACGCATGCTCGCCTGTATCAGCAAAACAGATTGACAATGAAGGGTTCCATTTGTCAAACAAAGTGGCGTCACAAGACGAAACAGAAAGTTGATCGTCAACTGCCCAAATCGTATCATTTGCTTATTTGAATTCCAGTGAAAATGTCTTCAAATGTGGATATGGTTGTCGATGAACTAGGCGATGTGTCTATGAGCTCAGCCAACCATAATGAGACGATTTCCACCAAATTTGATTTTCTGAAAGGGTACAAATTTCGTCAGAAAGGTTCGCTACAGGATATTCTTATGTATTGCTGTTTCAATTGCTGGCTGTATAGTTGAATCGTTTGCGAGCTATCCTCTAAACCACCTCCAGATCACGTTCACAAGAAAGGCAGGTTTTTCGATTTGCGAGTTCTCATTGATATACTTAATATTGTTAGTTACGATATCCTTGTATACCGAGACCAGGAGAGAATTACCTTCGCAAGATCAATAGGAAACGGACTTATGTTCGCGATCTGCTGCTGATTCAGGCACCGGTTCCAAAAGGACAGAATCCAGTGAAAGATGGTAAACCTAAACGCAAGCTTATTTCAGCAATGCAACGTCATGTTCTGCCTACACCAATGAACATCCTAAATCCTGCTGCTCCGTCGTAATTCTGTTCAATTTAGTAGTGATTATGCGTCTGATGTTTTGATAAGGACACCATTGGCAACCAATGCAACCGATTCGCCCAAGATGCCTCGTACAGGTTCGGGTATGTTTCTATTTAACTTCGTCTCTAAAGCTACGATTACAGCTTCCAACAATAATGTTTTACAAATGTCTGCACACATGGCAGCAGCCCGGCAGGTTTGTCTGCCTCACTCCTTCATCATTCCTTTGTGACAGTTATACAGGTCATGCTGAACTCTCAAAGAGCAGCGGCAGCCGTTGCAGCCGCCAACCATGTCTCCCCGGTCGATGCTCGGCTTCACCAGCAACAACAACAACAACAACAACAGCAACAACAGCAACAGTTCTTGCTGGCCCAGCAACAGAAGCATCTGGTTGACCTCTTCCCATTCTCAGCGCCTTTCTAACTGCTGTATCAGCAAATGCAATTGCAGCTGCAGCAGCAACAGCAACAACATCTTCATCACCAACTACAGCAGAAACTACAGCAGCACCCATTACAGGCCTCATCGCCTTCCCAATTACAGCAGTCACCGATCCCGCCCGCAGCAAACTTGCAGCAACAAATCCAACGTTTGTCGAACTTCGCGGCCGCGCTGCCTCAGTTGCAAGCTCAGGCTCAACAGCCGCCATCCGCTCAGCCCGGTTTAAATTTCGATTCGCAATTACTCCAAAAAAATATCGCTGCCATGTCAATGGGTCTGACGTCCGCCAGGCCAGCCATGGCATCGGTAAGCACTGCTGCCAAACCTGCTCGAAAATCGAAAGCAAAACCGAAAAAAAATGCCCAAACGCAACAGCAGCAACCAGAGCAACGATTCGATTCCCGAGGTAAGCTATTGTCATTCAAAGTTGGCTGACTCAATGAAATATCGATAGCTGTTTCTGCGGCTGCTGTCAGGTCGTCTCCCATTGTGCATGGGCAGGCGTCTTTGGTAATGCCCACAGATTTCTTGAAGCACAAAGTTCTTATTGAATTTTAAGGCGATGGATTCTGTCAATTCGCCAGCGTTAGCAGGGCTCGACCAGAAGCCAGAAGTCGTCGTCGCCAGGCCTGCGATCTCGGTTGACAGCAAACCGATGTTGCAACCACCTCATCAACAGCAGCGAATTAACTTAACGGCCGAACAGAAATGTAAACTGACCATTTCTGATTTTCAGCATTGATTGATTCGTTGCCACAGTGAAATTATTATTGTCCACATCGGATTTAACGGTTCTGGAGCTTGGCAACGAACCAACCTTGCCGACGTTATTACCGAATAGTAAAAACAACACCGGGATTCCCAGCACAAACCCCAGGCCTTTTTAATCAAATATACTACCAAAAATGTGGTTAAATTCGAAACAAAATTATGGATTTATGTCTTGGAAATTGTTATTTTCTCGAACAGCTCCCTGTTTCTTTCCCAGATTGTTCCAGGAGAGTATGGGTATAATCGTAGGGCATTTTTCACATCGCTCTGTCGATGCAATTGAAATGGCGACCGATTTACATTATCGGGCTCGATGTCTGAAGACAACAACAAAGTTAGGCACACCGGAAATCAAACCTTTCCTGACTACCCCTTAGCAAAGGCTTGGTTGAAAGACAGAAATTTGCAGAATGCCATATAAAAATTTTCAAACATTTAATTGGAGACCGCGTGAAAGCAGATCGGGCAAACCTTGAGACTACAAAGTCGTTCTGTAAGAGTATCCGAACCTGGCTTCGTATCTAAAAGCGAGGCGCTCTCCGCCAAGACTTTAGCCACTCTTCACTCAATTCCTGGCATGTACTAGAAACATTATCAACTATTCATCGACTCCAAACATGAAAACAGCATAGAGACAATTCGAAGCCCATCATCGCAAGCTTTTTGTGCGAACGGACAGAACCCACGAGGATGATCGCGTTTTAGATACAATCACTGGTGGCCTTGGACTACAGGACAGACAATGGTCATGATAACGATTGTCAGTCTTGCAGCAGCCTAAACGCGAAACCCCTGAATCAGTAAAATCCCACGGTTTGCTACCCACAAAAAATTAAAATAATGAGGCAAAAGCAATAAAAGCTGGATATCTGCAGCTCTAAGCCAGTCCTAACTTCTCTCATACAATCGTCTCGATAAAGGATCATGACTGATGTAAGATGATTGGGTGATTCACATCATCGGTCGGGAGTCCTTCCTCTTGTTACATTCTTATAATCCTATGGAAACCCTAAACGAAAAAATACCCGCTGAAAGCATTCTTAAACAAGACGAGACTCGTGAAACTCAAGATGCCCGAATCGAGAGACTCGTGAACCATATCGCGTCCTTAGACACCATTGACATGTCTCGCAAACATAACCGTGAACAATGCTACGTTCTCCAAGAATTCGTAGAGAAGCAGGCTTCGATAGCGACACAGACTCATAGCATATCATGTCAACGATGTCCACGGATTGAACGGCTCGAATCCAAGATGCAGGCCATAATTGCTTCCATTTCCCAGTGTAATCTCTATCTGGCTAACATCATTTTAAAGATCGAGACCGTCAACCTTGCCATCGAGGATCCCAGACAGTCTCGGCTTCATCACGAACGGACCAGACAGAGGCTGTTGAGCATGGAACGACACTTTGATCGCATTTATGAAAGGTTTCACGAATATTTGGGCAAATAAAGGTTACTAGCCGACACTTTGCAAACGGGCATTGCCCTGATCATTAAACGATCCGCGTTTTTCGTATCCAGCCTTCCTTAAAGCCCTGTCTTTTCTCTGTAGTTCTTCCAGCTCCACCTTCTTTGTCTGCGCTAACTCAAAATCGCCCTGAGCTAAAGCAGTTAAATCGGCTCGATAACGCGAATCAGAAGGCAGTGGATTGTCAACAGGTTCGGCAAGAGAGCTTAGCGACTTCCGAACATCAAAAAGAACCCTGCCGTTGCTTCTGATTTCATTAATCCAAGATCCCTCGATAGAGTCAACTTGCAATCCATTCTGAAGGATGTCGCCTCTGAACGTATCTGACGGCGACCCGCTTGAAACAAACCAACTCCTACAAACACAACTGAGCACCATCCATTAGGATACCATTGAGACTAACTTTAGATAACCAATTCCGTCTGGATTGAAATTGATATGGCATGTAAGATCGTTGGTCTTGTCTTCAATATCCATTTCGCCTAAGTACTCTGCTACTCTCTCCCCATAACTAATCAAGTCAAAACGTCGTTTGTAAGGACAAGCATGACATACAGGATACCGCTTAGCCAGAGATAGGGCAGCGTGTAAGAGATTTTGGTTCCATCAGGGAACTCAACAGTATTGGGCCCACTCTGATAGCTACAAAACTCAGCCAGAAATAAGACAGCAGCATTACCGTACCGACCCTTTGACAGCATTGCCACGCCAAGATGCTGAATACTGAGCGTGTCCATAGAGCTTATCTGTCTATGGTCTCAGCAGCAATTCAGTCAAAATCATCATATTTACTAACACTGATCATCTGGGCCGAAAATCTGGAAGTGTGACACAGGAGGATGATGGCTGGTTTGCTCTAAATAAACTTTAGTTCCGTCTTGGAACTTTGTCTGCAGAGTCTCTCCAACTATAAATTACAATTGCTTTCATGAGCCAGTCATCCAGATAGACGTAGCCATACGAATTGGATTGAAAGGTTTCCATTGGCGAATGTTCACGTGTAAACCGGCGATGGCGAACGCGATCACGTATTTGAAGCGTTCAACAGGGTCTGATTGTTTACTGGCTCTTGACAGCAGATCAGGAGCGCAGGACCAGGTATCCGATAATCTTCCAAGAAACGATCGAGGTTCGAAAAGTCGAACTGGAAGTGAAACACTGAACAGAACGGTTAGGAAGCATTAAAGATAATCTCGTAAAACATACGATATAATGTTGACAGCATTGCCAGACATTACATTCCATCCCAATGTCTTAATAAAACTCCAAACGACACGACGCTGTTTGAAACTTCAATAACGATGAAAGAAGTGCCAAAAGACATCAGACTTGAATATCGATTGCATCGTTGTCTTTGAAGACTAAACCTCCTTTGGCATAAACATTAGAAACATCGCCGATCGCCTGCTGGTCTCTTTCTGGGACCATGTATTCAAAAATTCGAAATAGCGTACATGAATCCGCTACCCAGCGCCAATCGCAAAGCCTGGTCGAGCTCATTCTGGTCGGTCTCGCCTTCGATCTCAGGCGGCATATTATCTGGAGTCGGATTCGGCATCGGATGGTTTGCAGGACAATGAGATCAGCAGAGGCCCGTCTGCAATTGATAGGGACGGATGTGACCCCATTTTACCCCGCGGCACCATAACAAGGCGTAGCCACATCTAACATCACAGATCCATCCAAGGCGTTGTTCAGCTCTATGTAAGGCTGTATTGCAGCTAAACGCTATCGACCAATTTCGATATCAGTAGTTGTAAGTATATCAAGTGATTTGTGAGAGCACGAATTGTAATTAGAAATTTCATGTGGATAAACCCCCATTCCGAAGGAAGTCTCATACTATCGATAAAGAATTCCTCGAGTTAAAAATAACAATCTTTTCCACTTCTACCCACGATGCGAATATTTTGCAATAAAACACATACAGCAAAATAGAGAGATAGATTTCTAGAATCCTGACAGACAAGCAGTAAGGCTATTATGGCATATTTACAAATTAACGAAGCGTGAGTGAACTCGAAAAAGCATCAAAGTCCAGGACACTTTCGTTTCTGGCTTTAGGGTGGGGAGAATCCTCTGGATAGTCCTTGGATTTTCGCTTTGGGCTCACAGCGCGAGTGTCGAGTTGAGAGAGGGCAGCTGTCAGATTCAACTTGGGGGAAGGAACGACGGCATTTTGCTGATCTGGATGACCCAAAACCATTTGTGGACGAAACATGTAAGAGCTGAAAGAAGTCAGAACGTGAGGCCTCAGTGTTTAGGCAGCAATTTGAATGAATCAAGATAAACAACACAACCAGTATCGACCAGATGGAATTGACTCAACCTTTTTAAGTCAGAGGAGCAAACAACCACTATAAGTATCAAAGATTATTAGCAATAAATCTGAGTGAAGGTAGGAGAGAAGAATAAAGAGATCATAATCTAATTAGGACGCGCTCAGATTGGCAGCAGTTATTCATAAATCATCGTATAGCGAGGGATTCATAACAGAAAATAATCAAAATAACAATGACACATAACGCTTTAGCTCCCGAAGACATATAAGACGATGGTGAATAATTGAAGCGGAATGAAGTCCTGCTGATATCGGAAGGATAATGAGATGCTACAATAAATGACGCATCTGAAAAAACAAAGAGATATCAAATTGACACCGCTTTCCACTTTATATTGAAGTCAGAAGCTTCGATACCAGAGCCAAACATATAATCAATAGAATGTGCCATTATTAACTGCTCCCATTGTTGTTGTTTTCGTTTGCAGAATCTTGCAGTAGAGTAGGACATGATCTCATACCATGCGAAGTCTTGCCGCAGTTGCCGCAAATATGGGCATAATTGCACGGCTTGTTTGGGCAAGATCGAGAATTGAAATAGATACAGACAAGAGTACCTTCTAGACTCCGAGCAAACCTATAATAAGAGCGAGCTGGGCGAGAACCTTCCTCATGCTTAGTCGAGCCACGAGGTAATCGCTCGCGCGACCGCGACCGCCCTCTAGATGTATGCCTGGAAGATCTCGGCGAGCGACTACGCGATCTACGGCCACGGTCGCCACGATCTTGTCTGTAAAAATTAGAGCGAGAAAAGCGAGCGCGATGCTGCTGAGAAAGGAGAACCAGAAAATCTCCTTGTTCAGTTGTTTCAATACGGATATCTTGTCCGGGCAAATTAGCCAGTATTTCCTCGAAAGTAGCATTTGGAAATGAAGGGAGTTCTCTCCGATAACGTCTATGATATAAACGTGCGAGAGATTGTAACTCAATACGATCAGAGTGATCATGTAAAAGACGCTCAAGCTCGCGTCCGAAACGGCCAAGCTCTTCGCGAACATTCCTGTTGTCAGGATCAGGGTTTTCAGACGTATCGCGATTCCAAGTAGCAGGAGTTTCTGAGCCTGGGGTACCGCCTGCAGTTTCCTCAGGTTCAGGTTCGTGGCCTCTATCCATATCATGATCTTGGTCTTCATGCTTGGGACGTACTAAATCGTGGTCAGGTTCTTCGCGTCTTTCTGGGGAAGCAGTTTTAGACGAAGTTTTGCACGACATCGCTGGCGAAATGCAGCGTTCTTGAGTAAGAGCTGTAACACGTTGTTCATGCTTCTGCAGCACATGTGAAGCGAAAGCACGCATCTGATCACAGAAAAGAATCGACTTTTCTGCAAAAATCTTCATATCGTTCATAAGCGGCTCCCCAGGAGAGATCCTATCCGGATCTGAATTTATCTCCTTCATCACATTAGAGAGCAGCGCTTTTGTAGTGGCATGGGCTTCAATCTCGGACTCGAGGCGGGCCTTGAGTGATTGATTGTCCGATTCTAAGGTTGAAAACCGTTTAGCAAACTCGCTGATGATGGCCGAATTGTTGGTTTGCTGCATTGGGTTAACCAAACCAGATCGTGACAAGACGCTGCCGAAGGACGACCAGATAGTGATTATGAAGGCACGACAAGCGACTGATGGGCTGCTGTTGCTTTTTTAGGCTGGTCACACACTGAAACAAAAAAACTGCGAATCCGCACTTTCACTTTCCGGCCACTGGACGGGCGAGACAATATGGTTCCATATTAAGGCATTCCATGGCAAAGCGATTTCTACTTTGCACTCCGCATATGATGATCCGTTTTTGCCCTTCTGTCTGTACATTTTGAACTTTCTCTTTCACTTGTCACCAGTATAAATCACTCTTCTGATAAAGTATTCGTGGACAGTTTGCAAAAGGAAAAGAAATCAACATTGTTTTTCAAGCGTTTTCTCATTTACGACTTGTTTTGCAATATGATTGAAATTAGTTGCAGATTCAGCTGACAATCTTGTGCCTGAAAACTTAGATATGCAGAACGGGTACCCTATAATCTCCGCCTCCTACTGTAAGTCTGTAACTCTATGGGAAATGAGAACACGTATCTTTACTGTGTACATTTGACCTCGTTCACAGATCAATCCTATCTGTCAGTGAAATCATGAATGACGTCAAATCGTTGATGCAGCGAGTTCGTATTTCCAAGCCACATCGAACCACATTGACTAGAAGATCGACCGATTCGATCCTGCCCAGCAGGCCGATTGTACCTTGGCTAGTGACGACGGGCGAATCAATATGTTTGGATCAAACCATGTCTGTCTTTCTCAATGGAAATCCCTTTGATAATTAATCTAAATTGCATAGAACATCCAGTTTGAGCATATCGGGAGGCACAGCATCGCGAACGACAAGTCGGCACGATTCTCTGTCTTTAGAAGGCGACGGTGCACTCAATATTGCTTCCATCATGGAAAAGGTTACGAATCTTACAATCTTTTCGCATGATATTGAAATATCGTTTAGGTCCGCCATGCTAACGAGAGTCAAACAGCCAAGACAGCGACACAACCAGTCGTTCGAGTGACACCAAATGAATTCGCGACTTCACGAGGAATGTGCCTGCAAGGATTCTTGAATATCCTCAAAGAGGAGCAGCAAGACTTGGCTCTTGACGGGCAATCGCAAGTCGACTTTAACGTCATCTTACAAAGCTTTGTGAAATCGCTGGGGCCCAGCGCTCCGGATCCACTTTTCGAGTAAACTATTATACTTTGGTGGAATAAATACAATAATTTATATAAAAAGAGGTGCACAGAGCTTTTTTTGTACAGAGTTGTATCAGCTTTAGCATAACGTCTTTTTGTAAGCTGAAAAACATATATTTTTTTTTCAGAAATGTTTTTCAAAATCCGGAGTGCGTGGCGGAGTTGATCGATTTCTTGGCGGAATCTTGTTGCTGACCTGAAAAATCAAACTTTGTCAGGGAGCTTCTTCCTGTAATTAATTTGCCTTGTCGATGGTGAAGGCCTACCTTAGGTATCAACAGACTGCCTCGATTGGCGTCGTTTTCAGCTCGAATAGCGCTGCCCTGTTTGATCACAGTGGCCGTCTAGCTATCTGTGGTGCCTTGGAGGCCGTTCAGATCTGGAATGTCAAGCAAGGGTCTCTAGTTTCTAGCCTGGTCCCAGCTCGAAATTCACCGAATGACAAACCAATCGCAATCACGACGTTAGCGCTTCATCCGAAAGACCCAGTGGTTGCTGCCGGCTACAACGATGGTTCCATCCGCCTCTGGAACATTTCTTCCTCTGAATGCCTCTTAACTTTCCGTGGCCATAAGAGCTCTGTGAGCGCTCTGAATTTCAATGGTGATGGGTCGCGGTTGGCCTCTGGAAGTAACGATACTGATGTCATCGTGTGGGACGTCGTCGGTCAGTGTGGCCTCTTCTGTCTGCGCGGCCATGTCGACGTCGTCACTTCACTCGTCTTCATTGGTGATAGACTCATTTCATCGTCGAAGGACACCTTCATTAAAGTGTGGGAGTTGGAATCTCAGCACTGCGTCCAAACTCTGACAGGACATCACCATGAGGTCTGGTCCATTGATGTCGATCCTACTGGGACCTTGCTGATCTCCGGTTCGACGGATCCGGATTTACGACTTTGGCGTGTCGGTGACAGCGTCGAATTTATCGGGACTGTTCAGCGCCAGCAGGCCAAGTCTCGTGTTGGATCAGTACGCTTTCATGATGATATTGTCGGCATTCAGAGTGCCGGGAAAGCTCTGGAATTGTATAGGATCCGAAATGGAAGCGCGATGAAAAAGAAAGTTCGATCTCGAGTAAAACGGTTCAAAGAGAAGCATGGCGACGATGCCGACATTAGCGAAGTTTCAAGAACGATCGGCTCTGATTATCTTGAGCTAATCCACACTTTGTCCACCAATGACAATCAGCGATCTTTGGCTTTCGCTGCACAATCGATTCTAATCGGAGTGAGCAGCAACGCGGTACAGGTATACAGTCTGAAGAACACCACAAAAGGAGCTGTTGACATCCCCTTGGCATTCACTATCGAAGACTCCGGTCATCGGTCCGGTGTTCGCGCCGCCGCCTTAAGTCGTGACGATACCTTGCTCGTATGCAAATATTTTTCTATCTTTTTTGTCATTTTTTTTATACCTGAACAGGTTACTGTTTCCAATGGCTCGGTCAAAGTCTGGAATACATTTAGCCAGAAATGCATTCGCACGCTACCTTCAGGATACGGATTATGCTGCGCTTTCGTTCCTGGCGACCAGCACATCTTGATCGGAACAAAATCTGGCGACCTGGAATTGTTTTCGTTGAATAGTGCTGAACTTTTACATCGGGTTCAAGCACATTCTGGAGCTTTATGGTCGATCGATCTGCATCCAAATGGATGCGGGTTTGCAACCGGTGGTGCTGACAAGGAGGTCAAATTCTGGTCGTTTGAACTTATTCAAGATGACGATCCGGCTTCTAAGAAACGGAAAAAGACGCTAGGTGTCGTCCATACACGAACATTGCGTCTGACGGATGACGTGCTGTGCGTTAAACATACTCCTGATGGAAGCAAAATTGCTGTATCATTGCTGGATTCGACCATCAAGGTTAATGCAGTTTTGATACAAGTTTCAGCAAATCAACTCAAATGTCCTGTTGCAGGTATTCCATGAAGATTCGTTAAAATTCTTCTTGTCGCTGTATGGTCATAAATTGCCCGTTCTCTGCATGGATATCAGTTCTGATGGAACTCTTCTTTGCTCCTCCGGTGCTGATAAGAATTTAAAAATCTGGGGTCTCGATTTCGGCGATTGCCACAAATCTCTGTTTGCGCATGACGACAGTGTTCTGGCCTGTAAATTCCTGCCTGATACACACTACATCTTCACTGCTAGCAAAGACAAACAGGTGATGCGACTTTTCTGATTGTGAAATCATAATCTTATGTCAGATTAGATCCGGTTTTGGGATGGCGACAAATTTGAGCACATTTACTCACTTAACGGGCACCATTCGGAGATCTGGAACTTAGAAGTTTCCAAAAATGGAGCAATGATTGTCAGTGTTGGCAACGATTGTTCCATTCGTCTCTGGAAGCAAACTGAAGAGCAAGGTTGATTGCCTCAACTAAGTTTTGATTGTGGTTTGGATTGACCTGATTGTGTTAGTCTTTCTTGAGGCTGAACGTGAAAATCGTCTGGAGGAAATGTTTGAAGAAGGCGCTGTCGAAAAACCCTCCTCAGGGATTGGTGCGGTACCCGAATCCGGAATCGTCGGTCCAAAGACTTTCGAATCTTCCGCCGTTCTCGAAAGTACATCAGTAACGACCGTAAAAAGCGGTGAACGCTTGATGGAGGCGATCGATTTCATTGAATCTGATCGGGTAGCTTTAACAGAGTCTAAGACTCAGGGTAAAGTGCACAAACCAAATCCGATGTTGCTAAACATGCCACATCTTTCTTATCTTCTGTACGTGATGAGGTTTGGGCGTCCTTCTGAGCTCGACGTCATTCTTATGGTTTTGCCTTACTCTTACGCCAAACGTCTCATTCGTCTCCTTCACGAATTTGTGCATTCTTGCGATAATGATGGCATTGAGCTTGCTGTTCGGTCCGTTCTCTTTCTGCTACAAATCCATCATCAACAATTGGTGGCATCTGGAGATTTGGATGACTGTTTGGCTGATCTTCGAGATGCAATCAGAAGCAGAGTCAGAGGCCTCAAAGATCTTGTTGGTTTCAACATTGCAGCTCTGGAATATCTCAAAGATGATTTACAAAACCAATCCAATTCCTCTTTCTATAACGAACGGGAGAAAATTGTTTCATAATAAACTTAAGTGATATATCGCATTTAATTGACTTTCTTTATGGGAGGTAGACCTTCTCAGCTTCTGTAAGTTCATGTTGATTTTGAAGTCGGAATACTTCATTAACTGAAGCTATCGTTTTTTCGACGTTGATGACCGATTCGTCTTCGAAGATTCTTTTCGAAATAGCCTGCTGCGCAGATATGGCTGCTCTTAGATTATGGTTTGCCCATATAATCAGACTAACTCCCTTGTTTCTCCAATGATCAGTAGGGACTTTGTAATAGTTAGTCGGAACAATAACAACTGGATGCCGCCCTCTGTAAGGAACTAAATAAAGCCCATCAAAGAAATATGAGTTTCTTACTCCCAAGCGTCCAGGAATTCATCAATCTGATTACCATCCCTTTCCTTTGAGTGTACTAAGACAGCATCCACGCCAGCTTGACGATATGCCTCAGCTCGTTTCAGAGTTTCGTCAAGGCCCCAACCAGCAATAAAGGATTCGACTCTTGCAATTATTTGAAAGTCGGGATCTTTTTGTGTGTCTTTACACGCTTTAATCTTGAGACAGAACTCCTTGATATCAGCCAACGGCTGCGGAGCATTAGCCAGCAACGAGTTCGTCTTCGGGAACAGCTTGTCTTCGAGGCAAACACCAGCAACACCTCTCGACTCCAGCTTAGACACCAGTCTCCTTGCATTATTGAAATTTCCTATCGTTTTGGTGAAACTTAATCACAATACATGACCAAGTCAGTTACCATAACCAGTATCGCCGTCTATTGACAGAACAGACAGGAAGTTTTAGTAAATGATGCTGATTAAGAGTCTATCGACTGCTTACCTAATAAGACTACATATAAATTAACAAACAGAAGACAAGCGTGATTATGAATCCTTACTTGGAATATCTGTAGCATCGGTCATGAATTCCATTACCTCGAGCACCTGATAGATCCAGTTAATATCAGTGTCGAATGAGCATCATTGGTAGACCTGGGTGTAAGCAGCCTCATTGCTATCTCTAACACCCATTGAGGCAGATATTGATAGACCTGAACCCCAGATGCCTTTGAATCCTGCTTCTTGAACAATTTTGGCACTCAATCCGTCATGTGCTTCCATGATGAAGGTCAACTCTTTGCTTTGAATCATTTCTTTCAGTAATGTCGTCTTTCTGGGTCCGGTCTGGAACGTCCTACATCCAAACCTGCCTATGCGTCGTCTTAACAGTGCTATCAACGACGACATGACACCACAGTCACCGAATGAGCATCCCCTAGTCTTTAACTGCACGCCCATTGTCACTGAAAGCTGTCACAGACAGACATAAAAAGCTTCAAAAACATACAGAAGCACCCATGTAGATAACAATGTACCTTAATATGCAGTCACGCCTTAACTCTGGCAATTAAAGTCCATATGGGATGAGAGAACTTAGTTGCAACAACAATAAATCTGTAATCTCTCTATGTGGTGACAACTATGGTGTTGTTGAAGAAATAAACACAGACAGTCAGGCTCAGTTGCCTACAACATTGATCTAGGGTTTAGGGTTTGATAAGTATGCGATGAATTGGAATCATGTTACAAGGCCTATCTATTAAGAGCAGTTGACTGTTAGACCGGTCTCATTCTATAATGACGCTGACAGCCGATCTGAAGCTGGAGATGTCGCTGGACGACATCAGTAAGAAATCCGCTGTCTCCTCTGAAGGGCATTCAGAGACAACACCCGGCAAGTTATCCAACCCGCGCTTGTATGTGGGAAACCTATCTTATGACACATCGTGGCAGTAAGTCGGCGTTAAAACTCGCCAATTGGTCATGATTAGCTGCTAGGGATTTAAAGGACCATATGCGTCAAGCTGGCAATGTGATCCGTGCCGATATCATGATGTTCCCTGGCTCAACTCGACGGAGCAAAGGATGTGGTCTTGTCGAATATGAGACCATTGAAGATGCTCAGAAAGCGATCGAGGATCTGAACAATACAAGTAATGAGATCCTATTGGAGATCTTGAAGAGAATACTGACCTGTCTTAGTGCTGAATAATCGGCAGATCTTCGTCCGCGAAGATCGGGTTGAGAAAGTCGGCCAGATACGGTCACGATCTCCTCAAGGCAGCTCAACGTCTTTATACGTTGGCAATCTGCCATATTCGTACTCCTGGCAAGATCTCAAGGACCTGTTCAGACCATACGGGGAAATCGTTCGAGCCGATATCATCGTGGATTCGAACCGGCGCTCGCGCGGCTTCGGTACTGTCCAATTTGCATACCGTGAAGATGCCGATTCTGCTATTGATCGGTTAAATGGGGCAGATATTGATGGACGTTCTATCACTGTTCGATTCGACACATTTTGCTGATAATTATAAAGTGGAACTATGTGGAGTGTTGAAGGCATCTATCTATTAACAGCTGGTTACATAATGCTTAGCATACAATGAGATACAATCCAGATCTCATTATATTTTCTGTATACATTGAAAGAAAATCATGGTAGAAGCAATCAGACATCGAACGACGACATTCCAGCCAAGAAATGCTTTATGAACAAGTGGACCTCGATAGGCTCAAAGCGTGTTACGGTTTTGGGTTTGAAGACAGAACAAGGATGTCGGCAACGTACAAAACGTGATAATCACGGTTCCAGGTTTGTGATGATGTTTGCTCGTACCAGCCACACCACATAGAACCATATCAAACATCGGCAAGAATCAACGACGAATTGAGAGTCACGAGCAGCAATGTAAACATTGTTTCCGGTCGGGCACAAGTTGAAGCTCGGATCGGATGGAATAGCATCGTCTAGTTTGTCGAACAGAGTCCTCGGGCGATGATGTCATTTTCAGCACAACGCCATCTCTGTTGTTCCGGCTAGATCCGGAACTGTATCAGGATTACGATCAAAAGGGCATCTTCCTGATTGATCGCTGAGAGATGTTCCAGCGTGATGGCAATTACGTTGCAAGGATCGGCGAGACGACTACCTATCTACGACCACCACTACTGTGATGGCACTCTGGACGTACTGGCCCGAATCCAATCACGTGCTGATATCCATCGAAAAATCCTTCTGACAATGTGTCTGTTGGAGCGACTTCTTGAATTTCGAAAGTGCTGTGATCTCTAACCAAGTTGTTGCTGATAGAGCTGTTTTCGAAAGAGCGAGACGTCCCCTAACTTGAGCTGAAGTTATCAGTAAATTGAGTGCCTGAAGCTCCTGATTGACAAGCAATTGATATTCTTTTCAACGATTTTGAGTATTGATGATGCCACAGGTTTCATGCAATCGGCGCCCACATCATTCGCATGTTGTTCTTGGTCGGATTTGTAAGGCACGTGGCCCAAACATGTCGAATCTATCTGAATGCATGAAGACACTGCCAAGTCTGCATTTAAAGCTGCAAGGTCCAGGCGCCGATGTCATCCACTGCGTCCAGTATTATAACAAGGTGGGCGGCTAACCGTTCTGCCAAACCCGTTCGTCATCGTCTGGGCAGCAACTCGATGAGATGATGGAGGCGCTGGGGATCAATCCGCAATCAGAATCGCATCTGATCTGGATTGCTGAGATGGCTCTGATCTTGCCGCTCCCCTTGCCTTGGCTCCAGTACGCTCAGACGAAAACGACGCCGATGTGCTATTACAATCCGAAGACAGGAATGATGAAGGGCCGGCACCCGCTCTGGAATCGCCTACTTGATATGGTGCATTTACACCGATCTAACGACAATCCAGGTGATGATCACTCTATCAACTAATCAACAATTTTGATACAGCCATCTAGCCAGTCTGAGTGTGTTGGTAAACTGGCAGGTCAGCGATCGGTACGACGAAATCGAAGCCGTTAAGCATCAATGCTTGGTCAATTCCGAAATTGAATCTCGCATTGATCGGATTTCAAGAGGAATCGCCAATGGTCTGGGCGTCTGGCGCCGGCAAGCGTCTGCACGTCACCAACAGCAACGACAAAATCTGCAGGAGCTGCTCACGTCGATTTGCTCGAGACTGAACCATGCTCGATCAACAATTGAATCGGTGACAGCGTTCCGAGAACGAACACCCGAAGCGTTTCATAGCGAATGCGACGATTACATACTCGAGCTGAAGTCATGCCAGGAGCATCTGCAGACGATTGCCGATGATATCCAGGGACGGCTCGGACGAATCCAGGGCGAGCATTCCCGGGATCTGTGTATAGAATCGTTACGGGGTCTGGTACGGCAACAGATATCGACGGCGATTACGGTGATGGGAGAAGCGAATAAGTGGATGGAACGCGCAAGAGAAGAGATACGAAGCAGCGATCGGCAGGCGCTCGTACATAAAAGGAAGACCAGAACTGTTCAGAACACGATTCGACCGAGCCAGGCGGCGTTAGAACGTGCTCGTAGTTTGCAAAGAGGACGGCTGAACGCCAGTCGCACGATGATCTCGAAAACGATCAAAAGTGCAGACCGACTGAAAGAGTCGGTTGTGAGATCAGCGAGAGCAATTGATAATGAAGGATATAGCAGATTATGTGCAGAATCCATCAAAGATCTAGAAAGATGTCGGGCGTTGGCCATTGAAAATCTCCAAATCACAGAGACGCATAAGCAGATTCTATCATAGTCCCAACATCGAATACTCACGCTGTAGGTTAATGAATGGGCCAGCAGTACCATGGAACCTGGTGAAGTTTTAGTACAAAAAGATTAATTACTGACAAAATTGCACAATGATAACTGAGACATTTATCCGACTATTCCTCGTCAAAATCATCGGCAGGCAAATCGATGCCCATAATAGCCGATACGAAATCACGAATATCGCTCTTAGAGATGAGCTTACGGCCTCGAGGCCCGATATGATAGTCATAGACGTTGATACCATCGCCAATCGAATCGACTTTTCGACGATGCAGAAACCTTGACCAAACATGAGAGATAGACAGGGCGTATCTTGAAATCGACTTACTGCTGTTTCGTGAAATTCGCGATCTGGTTGCGAATATCTCCAAAAAAGGAGTGCTTGCTGTTCGCTTCGAGGCCAAGTTTCAATAAAAAGTCAAAGAGATCGCTCTCGTTGGTGGATCCCTTACGAATGTACAGAAATCCATAGATAGCCATCAGTAAACCTCGATATGCGTTAAATCTGATAATGAAATCAGTAATGACGGAAGATATCACAAAAGCCAGACAAACATACGAATCATCCTTCGAATTAATTTGTTCAATCCATGCCTGATTCTCTATCGCGTTTCGTAAAATGTAGACTTTGGTGGTGGTCGGGCGTTTCTCTTTCTTTTTACGAGCGGCGGCCCGATCTTCGTCTTCCTCGTCATTCTCTTCTTGCGGACGCTGGTGTGAAACGACTTCACCCCGGCTATCAATGGTATCCAGAACGACAAGCTCGTAGCCCATATCGTTTTTGAATCGATGAGCTGCAGCCTCCATGATTCTTCCAACCGGTAAATGGTTTTTGTGCTTGGCTAAAGCGATCTTGGAGATATCATTAGCTCGGCATGGCTCATTGTTAGCGTTCTTTCGCATAACGAATCTCATAACGTCAGAAACTTCACCATCGCGGGCTGAGATCTCGTTATCTCCAGCTCTGCCACCGTCATCATCGATTCTTAAACCAAACTAAGCAAAAAGGGCGAAGTTCTCGGGTGATGATACTGGGTCAAGGTCGGCTGATGATCGTCGCGTTCGTCATCGCTGGAGTCGGCAGCAGCTAGACGTCGACGCTTCGCAGGCTCAGGACGGCGACCAGCACTGCCTTGACTGGATCGTGTCCTAGAGTATTGGTTCTGTTCAGGTTCGTCATCGTCGTCGATTTCCGATTGCCGACGAAGACGCCGGCTGGTCCGCATCTTGCGGAAAGACAAAGTTCAATGCCGTGCTCTGGTGACGTTCACTTGGAGACATTTCACTTTTAGGATTCGGAAGAAAATCGCATTATTGATATGGAGTTCATGGGATTAGTATCAAATATAATGAACTGATCTGAATAGGTAAAGCGTCATAATGACTGAATCTTGTACCGCCGGAACCTACTCCTATCCAAGTTGCTGATCAGTCTAAGCCTCTAGCAAATTTAACAATTTATAGTACAGCAAATTATTCAAAGATAACAACCCTGGAATTTCTTTCAATTATCCGGGGATACGAAGAAATTTGAATTGAAAAATGTTATGTCGGCTGTCGGACGGCAGACATATTTTTGATAGAATGATAAATGCAAGAATGATTGGGTATTTCAAATGAATTTATTCATTGTGGCATTGAAAATCGATGCTAGACTGTTATAACCTTATTGAAAACCAAGGATCCCCAAGGAGGGCATCCGCAGTTGGACGGCGATCGATATCTTGCTGTAATAAACTTCGGATCATATCCTTCGCTTCAATCGAGATACGACTCCAAAGCTTGTTTGTTTCGAATTTGTCCTCCAATGCCTAAAACTCGTCAACAAACAATATCATGAAGAAATCGGTGGAGTTCGAACAAGTTGATTTTCAGCAAAAAAGAGCAGTTATACCTTGGCAAAATCGAAAAATTCTCCCGGCATCGGCTCGAATGGTAAGTCTCCAGTTAGCAACTCAAACGTAAGCACTCCAACAGCCCACATATCGGCAGGCGCGCCCCAAACCCAAGTTGGGCCGCCGCTGTAAAGAGCCTCTGGCGATCTGTATGACAGTAATCGCTTTGGCAGACCGCGCTCCAGGATGTCGCTTGCCGACATAAATTTGTTGAGATCCAGATGAACAATCTGAACGAAAGTGAATCAAGAGGTTTAAAGAGTTTCGGAAACAAGCAAAATATAAGTTAATGGGCTAGGAGAAAGTTCGTTGGAATGCAATCGAGACTTGTCCTGCGTATTTAAGGTTAAAATCTTACGACCTGGATTAGATGCTGCGCATATGGGGTGATCATTAGACATTCAGGCCGTAAATTTCTGCAAAACCCGATCAGTAAAAACCCCAAAAAATGATAAACCAACAAACAGCACGATATTCTTTAAGCTGATTCCAAACTAGAAACACAAACAGTATTTACATCAAATCCAGTCCAGCTTCATGGATCCTAATTAAAGCGTTGACGACAGGATAAATGACAAGGCGGACGACTGATTCATCAAAATGACCCTTTTGATTTAGAGATTTGATGAGGTATCCACCTATACCAACAGCACAATTGGTTAATATATGGTGAAAAACTAAAAGACAGCCAGATTCGGGAAGTGAAATTGAACTTAAAGATAGATGAATCAAAGCCCATTGGGTTCATTTAAAACCGAGTCTTCAATTTTTTGAAGCAACAGAATCCTTAGTCAAAAAACCGAATGTGGAAGGAATGCTTCAATGCATCGTACCGTCCAACTGCGGGACGGTGACACAAAACTGAGTTGCGGATTCAAAGACATCTTTGACATTAGTTAAAGTTGGGTGACGCAAGAGCTTGAACAGGGCAAAAGAAGACCGGAGTTTGTAGACTTGTTGTTCATCAAACACTGCAGCGACAACAGTGAGAATGGAACCAGCAGAACCAGATAAGATCATGAATTGAAGTGGAAAACTCATAAACACTGCAGCAATTAACAACGAGGATGGAACCAACGAGACCACATAAGATAATAAAAGTGAAGTGGAAAACTCATCAGGTTTGTACGTTTGCAACTCAAAGAATAATTCAAAATTAATCATTGACTTCGTATTATAGCACAACGCTTAATATAGTAAACTCATACCGTCTTTGTCAACAAGAGTAACTAAGAATTTCTCACGAGTGAGCTTGTGGCGGCAGATGCAGCGTTGAACCAAACCAGTCAGTTTGAAGATGCATTCCCCAATCGCATAATAATCCTATAAAAAAGCACAAGCAAGTTTAGCTGGTTGAGAACTCAGATAAGGAAAATCCGCTAACATGGAAAACCCATAGCTGTTTGAAACAATCATCCAAAAAGGTAGATAGAAATAGCAAAAATCTCTCAATATACTTATAAACTAACCTCAACAGCGCGGCGACGAATGCCTTGGCGCATCTGTTGGAGCCATTGGTTGGCAATCCGATGATCTGTTGTGATTAGCAAACAGCCGTCATCCTGTGTATCAGCAGAAGGTGAAATATTAAGCACATATTCATCATGATCGCCATGGTATTCCTCGATTTCCATTTTGCGCGCCTGAAGAGACAAAATTCGATACGGATGCGGTACCTGGACCCGACTGAATAATAATAGGAACTGATCAGCCAGCAGGGCCCAGGATGAGTTCCATCGCTGTAATACAGAAGTGAGAATCGCAATGGGACGAGCACGGTTGAGGTACGATGCCAAGGCAAAAAATTGACAAAAAAAGCTGAAAATTCCATGTTCTTATTGTTCCTTCGCATACCTCAGTATGAGGATCATACACATAAAACCATTCCTGAAGTTGGCCATAGACGAATCCGCGAATACTGTGTAATCACTTATTTGGACTGTGATAACCAAACGTGAAAGCACCTATTACCCTTTTTTTGGACGTCGACTCCTAAAACCAGTATGAGTTGCGCGAATGAAAATCAGTCATGAAAATATGCAATTCTTTAATAAAAATAACAGAAATAAAACAAGGATAACATGATCAGTATTCAGTAACCGAGATGATCAGTGGCTGTTACAAACTGAAAACACGAAAAGAAAACCAGGCGTTACTTGTTGAGAAAAGGATCGTGAACTACATCAGTAGCAATGGATGGAAATAGGTTGAGGCGGCGATCAATTAGTTCTCGACTTCCACACCGACCACAGAACTTGTAGCGAAAGGCATGCCCATCGGCAGCACATTTCTCACAGCCCAGCTCGATGCCACGTCGATGTAGTGACATCCCGCATTCACAGCAATATCTGACGTCAATCGCCATGCCACAATTTTGACAGATCTTATACATTCCAGGACAGCCGGGACTGCAACAAATCAGTCAGAAGATTAACCTGCGGATCTGAAGCTACAGAAAACCAAAAACTATGATTTATCGCACAAAGAAAATCCAGAAAAGGGGCAGGGAAAGCCCTCTATACAGAAGCACAAACGTATTAAGCCATAGAACGTTAGCAGAAAACAACTGACTTGTTATGAGGTAACGCCGTCTCTTCGTTTCTTGCCGACGGTGCCGATACCGAGGTCGCAGGTCGTAACGTCGCCTTCAGCAGCTCGGTTTTGGATCCGACCGAGCACGAACCGGACGACAGCGTTGGCAATGGGTTTTCATACACTGACGACGATGCAGAAGAATCGCCATCATCGTCATCATCATTTTCACTGTTAACAGATTTGGATTCTAGATCCGGAGATGGTAGTGCAAGAAGGTTAGCACAATATCTCCAGGTCTTCAAATTAACGTCCGCCGGACGGCCCGATCTTATGATCTGTAGAAGTGGATTAGAGAGCAGAAGCGCACTGTAGTAAGTTGCAAAATGACAAACGATAAACTTTAAAGCTGATCGCCTTCGGCTCAAACTTTGAACGATAAAAGCAGAAAAAATCGAGTTGTTAGAACCTGCTTCAAGATTTTCCGGTAGGACTTGACTGCCGTTAGTGCTCCTGCCTGAGTATTCTCGTTGCCAAATCCGGGAACGTTCGCGATATTCCGGCATATTAACCGCAGAAGTTCTTTCAGACCTGGATGAATTTTCACCTATAATCTGAGTTTACAAACCGAGCTTTCTGAAACTGTACTAAATCAAGAATGCACTCATTGAGAAAAGAATTTTGAAACGCGAATGGGCAAGTATGCTGAAATTATCCTGCATATGAATGGTTACGCGTTTGAAAGGTCACTCAAACTGAAATTCCAAAGTTAAAATCCAACTATTTACATATTTGACGAAATCAGATAGTGCAATATAGCCCTGCGAGCGGCTGTTGCAGAATTGAGCTGCAATATTATTAATGATCTCGCGTGCCTGAGTCCCGTAATCAATTAACAACGTTATGGATCACCCCAATGATCGCTTACACGCTCCCGGATGGCAGAACGTAGAAATTTCGGCAGTGGACGTCCATCGGCGAACGCCCGACTGAAAACGACCAGATAGAATCCCTCCAGGAGTTCGCCCAGGCGCGACTCGAGTCTGCTTTCCGGCAGGAGATCGTGCTTGCCGAACAGAAGCTTAATCTAACAGACATATTAGCAAATGGATTCCAAGAGGGGTAGGTAGGTGGACCCGCCCCAACACCCAACTGTAAGAGTTCAACAGTGATACTACGTACATGGTTTTTGGTGCCTCCACAAGTGATAGCCTGTAAACATCGGATGAACCTCGAGCGATCTATGTAATCGTTGTCACTGCCGCAGAACCCGCGAAAGAATGCATTGCTGATGGGTTCTGGCATCGGGAAGAGGTCCGAGAAACGTCGCTGATCCAGTATGGGTTCGCCCTTAGCATCGGCGTGAACGAATTCGTCGAAGATGTTGGAGATGATATTCGTCTTGTCATCTGACACTAATATGAAGTAGGAACGCTCAATGAATCGCTCAGTCTTGTCGAACCAAAAGCGTACAAGGATTGGAGCTGGAGGGATCTGAATCTTGACCGTGTTTTTTTAATCCTTCCGAGCGAACCGACATGCCCAAGTTATAATGCGAAAAAACGAACTGTGGTTGATCGGAAAAATGAATGGCTAATTGCAGAATGCAAAATTAGAAGTTCGAGTTGCAACTAAAATTTTCTGATAGATATTCATGAGTTTTGCATTCAGAACAGCAAAATCTCATTTCGATGACCGCTTCCGCACCGTTCACGGAAAACCGCTGCAAATATCTTTATCTTGATCTTGATGCCAATGAGCACCACCCGGTCGTGTTTCGTGAAACTAAAGCATTGACAGTCGCAAGGACAAATCGGGAAGTTTCTACTGGCTTGAGGCCGATCAAGTTATAGCGGAAAGCAGTAATGATAAAATGGGTAATACAGGATTCAATTAATTTCGATCAACCAAACTATTAAGTAATGCTGCTCCAGTCGGTAGAAAGACGCATGCTATCCCCAGTAACTAATAAAATTCCACGATCATTACGAAAACGGAAGAAAAATTTTGTCCAATTGAGATTCGAATATGTCATTCAAGCTAGGTTTCGAACTGTTACAAATTTTATAGAGGACGAATATGTCTGCCGACTGGATCGGCAGCGGTTGTTGACGATAAACACGCCAGAGCCCAGAGGAAATCCTCGTAGACAACGTGGGATATGCCAAGCAGCATTCAGCATGAACTATCCGCCATTGATTTTTCGCTGAGTGTGGCTCGGATCGGCAATCCGGATGAGTTGTCTGCCACACGTCCTTGTAATTGCTGATGACGTCAGCAACGACCGCTAAACGGACGAGGCTCGGATCGGCAACTCAAATTAAGTTGCCTGGCAGACGGTTAACGCACCAGAGCCCAGAGGAATCCTCGTAGACAACGTGGGATATGCCAAGCAGCATTCAGCATGAGCTACCCGCCATTGATTTTTCGCTAGTGTGGCTCGGATCGGCAACTCCAGATGAGTTGTCTGCCACACGTCTTTGTAATTGCTGATGACGTCAGCAACGACCGCTAAACGGATGAGGCTCGGATCGGCAACTCAAAATAAGTTGTCTGTCAGTGTTGACAAATGTCCGCGCACTACGTTCGGACTTATTTCTGCGAGTCTATTTATAGAACTTACTAAATCCAAACGTATGATTTGCGAAAATTAAAATGGTTCAAGAGGTATCCCTGAAAGTACAGCACAGAGAGGCAGCTAGGGTTAGGTGGTCCGTGATGGTTCCACATCGCTCACTCAGAGCGAACCATATGTTTGAACAAATGCTCACAGAAATTTCAGGAACGGATTGTCTCATTGTTCGCGCGCTGACACACAATATGCAGCTACCCAATTGAAGACAGGTGATGCCATTGCGATTTGCTGAAACTAAGAGCCGAATATCTGATTATTGCCCGATTTAAGTATTCACAGACCCTGAACTGTTCATATCCCTCGACCATCTGGCACCAACTGGATCCAGGTGTTATTACCAATCGCAACAAACCACATTGAAGTTCGACTAGTGGTTGTGATTTATTCGTCACCTAAGCCGTCTTGTGGCTTTTCAGTCTCTAAGTGTTCTTGGGACATTTCGATCTCTAAACCGACTGGGGGCCTTGCAACACACGAGTCAGTTATGGCTTCACAGATGCGTCTTGTCATGGGAAACAATGCCTCAACCACCAAGGACCTGGCAATGTGTTAAAGCTTTTAAACTTAAGCCAGCGGAATAACCAGCAACGTACCGATGAGTCTGAGCAGTTTTGAAAAAATCTCGCACCGCGAACTTCGCGAAATCTCTTAGCGCTCGAAACGATGGACTCTTACGGATCGAAACATCGCTGAGAATTTCATGGAACACTACAAGATAAGGCACCTGAGTCATAATTTCTTTAGAAAAAAACTAGTAAAATATCGAACCGAGTCAACACACTCGGAAAACCATCGGAACTAACGACTGCCCAAATGTGATCTTATGCAGAACCGTGATAGCAGACTTATTCAGCGAATCATCATTGATTTTATAATCCTTCACCACTTGCATAATGTTGGATATTACCTGTATACTAATGTGAATGGTCGTTTAGATAAGTCGAACAGCATCCCCGGACCTGAGGTTGAATGCATTTTTGTAGCCAAGATGTGACTTCAACATCTCGATTAAACTCGAAATCGTCATCCAATTCTGAGTCCTCTTCCTCGTTGTCGAGGTCGACAGGCTTCCGCTTGCGGCGTTTTTTAGGTTTACGATCACAAACAACATTGGAAGTTCGATCTAGAGCTTTAAGCTGGAAATACGAAGTTTCAATCAGGAGATTCAATATCCTAATCTGATCAGAATGGTTCCACATTTGGCGAGATTTTGCACCTCTTAGGGACATTTTTGGCGTTATATCTCTTTAGCAAGTTGGGAAGTGAAAACCGACATTCTTGGTGGTAGTTGATTTGCAATATCAATTCAGAAGCATGATCATGGTCTCCTTTATCAGAATATTCGCAGACGCTTCTTAGCTGAACACATCCTCAGTCCCAATTGTTGATGGAAACGGTGGCCCTCATACCAATTCCTTGTATAGTCGAACTGAACTTTCAATGACATCCCAATCTATGTTCGCCGCTGACCTCTATAGAATTGTTGGGCAGTGCCCGATATTCACTTGCACTTTCTTACTGCTACAAACTTGCAAGTATCGTCAAGATAATCAAATTCGAAACAGACTGCGACGTTGTCTAGAGAGAATTTGGCTTCCGATGCATTTTGCTGCGACTGTAGCACTCGGTTGAACGATAGAAAGAAAGCAAGTACTTGATAGAACTGAGACACAAACTGGCGCATCTCCTTTGGCATGATTTCGTCTGGAGCGAAACTCAAAAGGGCCACCCGCTGCACAAATCAAAGTGAATTGTTACCATGAATGCTTGTCTGAACCCATTTCTCTTCGAACAGTTGGAATGCGAAAGCTTCAAGAATCAGTTTGACAATGAAGCATAAACCATGAAAGAAATACCATTAAATCCAGATGACCAAAGACCGCTGGTAAATTCTAGGAGCGTTTTTGGAACTTCATCGTTCAGATAAACTCGGCGGTTTCTGATCTGATATTGAATTTCAGTCAGAGCCATCCATCATTCTGAGCCCGATCGTTCCTTACAATCAGAGTTTTAGGGTGTTCAAAACAGGGCTTCGAGCGTTCCAGAACTGATTGAAAACGCGTTCCTGTTTTGCAGATGTCACTGCACTAACGAGAACGCTTCAAGCCAATCACCTCCCACTGAAGCGACCTTGACGACACCGCCAAACCGGGAATGCCTACTGGCACGATTCCTAATAGCCAGTAAGCTTAAGGCGATCGGCATTGCAAGAAAGGAGAATTACTGCAACGCAGTGGATCGCATTTTTTCAACTTCAAGCAATCTTTGTACAGTCGCCTAAGCACAAAATTCTATCTGATCCATCAAACAGCAGAAAACCGACCCACCCCCGATCGGTCATCTGGATCCAGAAGTGATTCAGGAGTTTCCTTTTCAATAATGTAGTAAATGCAGCTGAGCAGAGTCAACATCAGGTTTTTGTCTGGATCGATTTTGTCGGCATAACAAATTCTGCCGATCTCCGTTTCTGCAAGATAACGAATGCAATCCAGGATGTTATCCTACAAGCAATCCGTGTCAGTACCAAAGGAGTGACGAACTCGTAGGCACCTTCTTGAACACAAGAATGCAACGATCATGTAAACTTTCGAAGATGTTATTGGCAGATGTAGCACTCGGTTTGTCATCAGGAACTGCCAGGACCTAATTGTGATGCGTTGAACTGGAATATCAGAAAACCCCAATCAGAGGTCACCGTTTTGAAGAAAACGATTGTCGTTAGAAGAAGCTGTCGTTCCTCTGGAGTTCTTTCACTAAGGAATTATCTCAGTAGCCGATTTATGAATCAAATGGAGGTGCCCAGTACGTTGTGTCCTTTTCGATGATGTCTCGAATGTTGTGCATAATGACCGCAAAGGCGTTGGATGTGATTAGCGCCTGTTTGTAAACTTGCAGGAAATGAGTCCGATTGAATGTCAACCAGCACCCAGAATCGACAGGTTTCATCATTAAACCCATTATCGACACTAATAAATAGAAATAAGCGCAGATCATTGGCAAATGTTCGACATCCTACAGAGGACGACAAAGAGCTCTTGGTTGCAATATTCGCCAACAAACAGTGGTATGAATGCGTTCTGCATTGCTGCATAATTGCCTAGATGAAGCCTAGTTCGATCCTTTGGAGATGAGTTCAGTAAAGATCTCCAGATTTCGTGCAATTGCTCTGCACATACGATATGATTAGCTTGTGGTTGAAGCTATCAGACTTACCCATGCATCCTGGCTTAGGAATGAACCTTCCAGTATCATCGACCGAACCAATTGCTTGAATGCAGGACAGCATTGCCTGTTTTTCCTCCTTAACACAGTCCGAGCTCATATTAACCTGCTCTTCATGACTGCCGACAGAACGTGAGCCGATACTTTCCGATTCGTAATGCTCATCGTCAAATTTGGGTTTTACAACGGGTCGATCAAGCGCGGGCTCAGGCCTGACATTTTCTATGTCTGAGGGATATTGTAGAGATTGGGGTTCCTTCTTCATGGCCTGATATTAATGAATTGCACGCACTACGCGCCTCTGAAGAAACCCTAAACCCTGCATCGACTGATAATGTTTCACTTTGCAGTTTATGGCAATGTTCAAGCCCATTCATTGATACAAGGTGGTCGATTGGTCCTCACAAGGAGTGAATTCTGCACTGCATCTCCAATTGTCGCAAGCTCACCATGGCCTCAATGGTCAATTGGTTTTGTAATAAGAAAAAGATAAAATAAAAAAGTTGAAATTTTTGTTGGAAAGTCCGTGATGGAGGGAGATATATGGAATACATTTCGCCTGATCACCGACCACCGTAGTGCCTACCTGCACACTTTTTATCATCCAACAAACTGGTTTCCAATCTTTACTTTGGCGAATGGATTTGCATACTGTACAGCATCTACCTCCAAATCCCGTCGAAGTTGCAGAAGTTGCTGAAATTTGTGCCAATGATCTTCGAAGGTGGGGCGTGTATTCTTGTTCCAATGTATTCGTGATTTATCCGGTTGCAGTAAATTGCAAGAAATTGGTGAATTAGATGAACAATGTTCGAGTTTGACAGAGCCGTGGGATTCAGATAAAAAAAGGCGTTTATTGGATCTTTCAAGGATTAAAATGGAGTTAGCTAATCAAGGCTATGAGGTTCGAGTGCTCTTCATGCTTCACTAACTGTTTATTTGTTGTTTGCAGGCGGTAGAACGCTGTATTCGCGAAATCGATAAAAATTTAGAGTCAGCGGAAACCGTGATTCGAAGCAGGTTATTCTGCCTAAGAGGTTCACTAAAATTTCAACGCGATTGCTTCTTTGCTAAAATAATTCAGGAGTTGCTTCGGTACGGAAATCGGCACACGAAATCGCACCAGCCGAAGAAGACTTGGCCAAATCGGTTGACGAATATCCCAGCGAGCCTGTTTACTGTACCTGTCGGAAAGTCCAATTCGGCAATGTAAGTTTCGCCATCGCTAGATGGATGATTGTAAATAGTTTGTAGATGATAGCCTGTGATGACGATTCGTGTGAGATTGAATGGTATCACTACGATTGTGTTGGCCTGAAGACGGCGCCCAAAGGCAAGTGGTACTGTCCAGCATGCAGGTCGAAGCGCTCAACCATACACACTCACCCGAAAACACCTGGGTCGATTCGCGGTCGACGCCGGCGACATTCTTAAATTGTAATTTTTTGTCACTTAAAATAAGCTAAATAATTATTATTTGTAAACCGGGACGCTGGAGACCTTTCCCGATTAGCTGATTAAGTTTATTTACCGGATCATATCGGTGTCATCGTGACGATTGGGCGGCTGTGGCGATCCTTTCTCAACAGCGCTGGACGACTTTTTTGTCGGAGCACTCAACAAGAAAAAGACGAATGCAACGAATATCAGAATGACGAGCATCTGCGAGCTGGTCACCTGGTCACCACTCATATTTGCTGGAGTCGTGAAAGCATGTGAAGGGGGAACCCCATTTCCAGATATTAAGCGCTGCTCTCCCACCTAGCATGAACATCAACTTACATACTGTCATAGCCGAAACATGCTGCCTGTACATTCTGCATAATTCCATTGAAGTTGGCGGCTTGCGATTGCAGGAACTGACGCAGGCATTCGCAGATGTTCTCGGGTAAATCCATCACTGAATTGACAGAATTGATCGATTTGGGTCGGGAAGAACGAGTTTGGTAAAGGCTGACGTATTGTTGACGTCACGCCCCTGGAATCACTTTAGATTAATTTAAAGCATCAAAACATCGACTGTTTTACTACTGAATTCTGGCTGTGCTTGTTCGAAGCCGATTCGCATTAGTACGTAGATTACAGCCGATTGATCCCCACGATATCTACTAAGGCCAGCCGTTTTCCCATATATATTAAATAATCAGTAAGAAATAAATAGTACAACTGTTAATCAGCGAACATCTCGTTGGACGACCAGTAATTCTCATCACCGATTCCCCACATGATGGTGTCATGAGCTTCTAGTTTGCCGTTCCTTTGAGGCTCACTATAACCAGGATGATTCAGAATCAGGCTCGGGGGCGGCAACGTATTCGTCATGATTCGTACGTAATGGTTGGGCATGGGATACGCAGGCGCTTGCTGTTGCTGACCTTCAACATGATACGGCATGGGATATGGTTCAATAGCTACAGCAGGGGATGGTCCTGGGAACATATTGAAATCGCCACATATAGCTGGTAGGCCACCCGCTGATGGCGGTCGCTCCTGTTTGGTCTTGGTCAGACGCTTCCATGGAGGTAGGGATGGATTCGTCCGATCAAAAGGACGTCGATTCTCCCTTTCTTTTTCCAGGATGCTTTCGGTTTTCCATCGCTGCAAAGATATATGCAGAACGGATGGCTGGAAATATAATTTACACTTCTTGCCGTACCTAATCGAAAATGAGTCGACATGACAAATATCGATACTAAAGTATACCATGATTTCTGTGCTGATGGTAGCAGACTGAGAGCTTTATCAGTGACCAGAAAATGTGACTTGGCAAAAGATTTTGTGATGAGGTATTTAGGTTGGCATTTTGTACATATTCGCAGACGAAGAGATTCTATGGCGTCTAGGCCCACTTTTCCAAGTGCCACCTTACTTGTGCTGAACGACTTATCAGTATGAGAAGTGCTAGCTAGAAGCAAGTACCATTGACGTCCACAGAACTGACATCGCGATCTTTTAATCAGCACGACCTGTTTGCGAGGACAGAGCTTCCTTTCGATTTTCAAGAAACTATCGCGAACAGCAGCCGGCCAATTTTGTATGATTTGATTCAGGATAGTCAACCATAGGTCGTCCTGCATGGTGACTTCTTGCATCAGTTTGGATACAAGTATGATCGAAGAGCTAAGGTCGAGTTCGTCCAAGAACGACAAGATCTTCAAGATCAGCGAGTAACCAAGTATGTCAAACGACTGCAGTTTTCGCGGTTGTAATACTGGATCCAGCTGCATACAGAATGGAACGTCTCCAGCCTGCATTCAATAGGCTTGGGACATGTCAGTAATAGGCAATGCCACGCAGGGTCAACTCACCGATTCTGGGTGGCGAGTGCAAACCCGGGGGGCCGCCCTCGATGATAATACTCAAAGCACTGAGTGGCAGTCTGGGGATTACGTCGTCGTCACGCCACGTCGCACAGGGATATGCGTGGCCCAGTTGCGCGTCGAGCTATTTTTAGGGAATGGTCACTTTGGGACCGCTTGTGCTTGACTTGTGGGGGCTCTCCACCACTGGCGACACGGTCAAGTCAGCCCACCAAGGGCCAAGGCACCCCTATTTCATACACTGAATCATTAACCTTACCGCGTTTTTGGTTTCGTAGGGATACCAAGAACTTACGTGGATGAGCACTTGGGTAAATGCATCCACTGACTAGAACCTTTGCATAATGCGACGTGCGAAATTTTTGTTACAAAAAAGCATAGCTGTCTTAATATCATTCTAACTGAGAATTACTGAGAAACAAATTAAAAATGTGAAAATAGCGTTTGAGCAGTTGAGCAGATACACTGAAAGCCAACAGTTTCATTACGAATGTCGTCTGCGCAAAAGATCGTCCTAATTACATTGGGAGTCGTTTCTGTTGGAGGTGCCGTCGGCTTGTTAAATGCCAGGCATGATCCGCATTTCAGAGAGGAGGTAAGAGTTAACCTCACAGTAAATGCAAAGCAAGCAAACTCTTGCCTTAGGGGCGAAATCTGCAAGCGATCTTGACCCAACATGTTGCGCCATCATCGTCCGGGCAATCAGCATCCCAGCAACGACCGAGCTCTTGATAGAAACGCAGTTGCCAAATCATTTCTAATACAAATCTCGTGTCTTCGTGAGGATGTATTTTACCAAACAGCAAGAATCGAGAGGAGTGTTTGTCGTTATTTTTGTTTTGAGACTTCCCGTGATGTTGTGCCTGGGATTAAGCATCAAACCAAACATCATCAGTGATGAGAAGGACGCCTATTAGACCAAGTGTATTATATATATATCTATACCAGATCTCCTTGCTTCATTCTTCATTTCGCAAACAACGTGGCGGTTTTATTCTCTATTCTGCTGGGTGACTCGGCGAACGGAGATTGTATAACGCTCTTTTGCTGCAGCGATCTCGTCTTTTAGCGTTTTTAACTCGACTTTTTTTGATTCGAAATCCTGTACAAGAAGTGGGCTGCCCACAAAGCCTTGACGCTGTTTGAGTTTGGCTGTCTCGACTCTCAAACGATCTCGTATACGTTTGGTTTTCGTCATTTGGTCTCGCTTGCTTTGCAAATCCCTATCTAGAGCAGTGAACTTGTCTTTTAGGACATGGTTTTCTTGTTCAATAAATTCAATCTTCTCTTTGATATGGGTGAGGACCTGAACTGTGGTGGTTATTTTCTTTTTCAGCTTATGTAAATCGTCGTTTCTCTCTTCGATTTTCTCATTCAGCGTCTGATTTTCAATTTTCAATTGTTCAAAGTCGATCAGATGAAGTCCCTCGGTAAGTTGTTCTTTCTGCTTGACAGCCTCCTCTTGCTTTTTAAGCTGATTCCGAAAGTGAATATGCTTCAATCTCAAGCTCTCGAGTTCACGGTCATGCTCAAGCTCCATTGCCTCAAGTTTTTCCATTTTCTTCATCGAGATAGTGGCCCCCGTTCGGTTAAAAACTGCAGCTTTGCATAATTCTCTTTTAAACTGTTTAAAGCTTTCCGTAAGTTCAGCTGCATTTTCATCTTCTTCATCCAGCATGCGATTCAGCCGAGTAATTTTTGAATTGAAGGTATCTTGTTTGGATTTGAACACATTGTAGAGTTCAGCAACACGATTTAAACTTTCAGTGTATTGCCGGTTGGATTCCCCGGCATCACCATTAACTGCATGAGAAGCACCAGCTGGAAAACTGGACCCGTATTTCATTTTTGCAAGTTTAGATTGAAGCCTCCAACCATCCTCTGTTAGTTGAGTGAGTTCATCAATCGCTTCCCGAAGCATGCGCCGCAGCGTTAGTACATTTTCAGGAACCGGCTTGGCTGGCTCAGCTGGGGTGCTGGCTGAGGGTGATGTCTGCTTGGCTGGTTCAGCTGAAGTGCTGGTTGAAGGTGATGGCTGCCTGGTTGGTTCAGCTGGAGGGCTGTCGGCAGGCGATGGCTGCTTGGCAGGCTCAGCTGAGGTTGAAGGTGGTAATTGCTCGAGTGGTTCAGCTGGATTGCTGGTCGAAGGTGGTTCGGCTGTTTCAGCTGAAGCGTCAGTTGACCGCGATATAAGCTCAACTGGCTCAGCTGAAGTGATAATTGAAGGTGAAAACTCCAACTCTACAGGGTTTGCCGACTCAAATGGCAGTTCGGACGAGAGTTTTCGTTCAACTTGATCAACAGGCTCAACATCATCTGAGGCAACAGGAGAGGGCGATAAAGGTAAGGCTTCATTAGATGCTACGTCAATTACAGGAGATGGCAAAGTCGACTCAGATTGTTCTGGCTCGAGATCCTCGAGATCCTCGAGGTCCTCGGCAATCTCTTCATCAAGCTCAGTTTCGTCAAGGTCTTGGTCCTGGTCAGGTACTTCATCCATAGAACGGAAATGCGCCAAGATTCTTTGGAACAACTATCGATAATGGGTCAAAATTGGTACCGTTTAGGTAATACCAATAGGAACATCTCAGCTCCGGTGTCAACGTGGCTAACCACCAATTTTGCATCTGCAATGTAATCTTCCATCAAAACCTGTAAATGCTGAAAGATTAGGGAGAGTTAGGTGAGCGGAGCCCCTCTGTGCTGTGTAACATAGATCACGTGTGAACCTGGTCGGTAGCAATATCGAGGGGCCCAAGCCCATGATGTCACATAGATGCGAGAAGACTCACATACGGACATATTTACTTGAACACTAGCGCCTATCCTTGTTTGCGCGTCTCATTATCTTTCTGTTGACATTGTCGCTCTCTTCTCACGCCTAGTTTGCTTGCACTGGGAGAACCATGTCGGATCCGGTCAAGACCCCAGAAGCTAAGCCAGCGAAGAAATCCGTTCCGGTTTTCTTCAAGGATTTCGGCAAAGCCGTCAACGGTAATGCTGTACAATGCGCGCCGTCCACGATCTGCTCAGCTGAGTTTATCCAGATATCTTGAAGCCATCAAAGTTCGATCTCGGCAAACAGCTAGAAGTCAAAACAAAGACTAAGAACGGCATTGTATGCTTTTGTCTCAGTTTTGATCTTTGGCAACCCTTTGATAATTTTGCAGAGCTTCATTGCTTCAAGCACTTTCCTAGATGAGGATGCGCCTGGCAAACTGGTCGTGAAGTCCAATGTTTGCAAATCGACCGATTTCGAGGGCGAACTTCACACCAGCGGCAAATTCACTGGAAAAATCATTTCAGAGAAACTCGCACCTGGTCTGAAGGTGACTGCCAGTAATGAATCTATGCCCAGCAAAGGCTCCAGTCTTCATGTATTAGAATCGCTATATGCGCGAAACAACCTGGCGTCGTCTTTAACTGTTACAAGCAACCTAGGGAAGGATTACAAATTGGATGGATCTGTAGTGTTTGGCTACGAGGGCATTGCTGTCGGTGGTCAGGGTACATACAAGGATAATGTACTGATCGACTATAATGGTGGTGCCGAGTACGCTGGTGAGGACTTCACCTTCACCGTCAAAACCACAAACAAGGCTGACAAAGTCACCGCCTCTTACTCCCATGTTCTGAGCCCCCTTACCACGGTTATCGGTTCATTCAGCTACGATTTTGGAAAATCCAGCCCTGGAAAAGAATTCTCGATTGGTGGCTCATACAAGATGGATGATGTCTCCAGTGTAACCTCTGTGTATACAACTAAGGGACAGCAGGCCTTCCTGTCCGCATTATACGAGGTCAAAATCCAGCCGACCACCCAACTGTCTCTGTCTTCAATTGTCGACCTTCACGAAGCTCTTTACCCAGGTAGCGTTTCCCGTACCGGCCCAGGTGTGCGATTCGGAATCAAGCTCACTCTTGGTTAAATTTCCCACACATTTGATTACATAGTATGATTTAGTAAGGTTGTAATACATCACGTGATTGTGGTGATATAGAATTTGAGATTGTCAACAAGTGCAGTGATTACTGTACATGGAATTTCAGACTCTTTTTAGAAACAGAACAGACGGTCGGGTCTGGTTTGGCACCTTAGTAAATGTTAAATCTGGTAGTATGGAAATGACAGGGAGATGATCGAATTTCAAAACAAAGTCATATTTATTGACAAAGCAATTCCAAAACAAGAACTGAAACGCGTCTACGAAATAATTGCAAAAAAACAGTTCCGCCATACTGATTAATTGTGTCGGTCAGTTCGAGAGGGTCTGGCTCTTCCATTGGATCCAATCCCGATTCTTTGATAACCATGTCCAGTCAAACTTCGAGCATCGTCTAAAAGATCAGGTGTGAAAGTGACTGAATACCATACTCCTTACCTCGTACGAAATCAATGTATGGTTGTTGCGTTCGACGGCCAGCGATATTAAACGGCGTCCTCTACGTGAATTTGCTGAAGTGTCGCAAAGCCGATGTTGAATTACCTCAAAACTCTCTTGATGTTGTCCAGTAGCCGAATCCATGTATCTCTTTCGAGTCTCCAAGTGTCCATCTGGTGCAAGTCGGCTTACACTTGTTTGCTTTCGAACACGGCCAGAGCTATCCTTAAACGAAATCGTGGAGGATGACGAATATTGTGTGACAGGCGATGGTCGCTGAATGAAGCTCAGCATCATTCAAATAGAATACCATTTAGAGGCATACGCGACGCTCTGGAATAGAAGCGGGTGCAATCGTCGAATGAATTTCGTCTGGCTCTTCTACGACGACATTGGCCCTAGATCGACCTGCTTCCAGGCGATTATCTTCGTCATCTTCACTGCAGATCACCTCTTCAATCTTGGGCGTGGATTGGTTGTGATGGACCGGAGGCTTCAAGGCAAATTTCAGTACGACGAAAGACCTTTTAGAATGAAAACCCACCTCTCTATCATGACGCGATTCTCGTCGGATTTCAAATCGGTCTCCATTATCGAGCATATGATGGCGAGGACGGAAGGTCGAGAAGAATGGATCGCTAAGAAATGGATCGTTTCGAAAGAAATCGTCATTAAAACTACACCGTAATCAGCACCAGAACCAGCTGGGACCCGTCCGGCACCATACAAAGCATCCATGGTTTCCCGCATGGCTGCAAATGGGTCGAACATTCGTCTGGACATTAGTCTGGTTACGAATTATGAAAATTACCCAACGAATCTGCGATCGTATCTGGTACTCTCTGCTCAGACGTTAAATATCAGTTGTGGCTGTCTCGGAAGTTTCTTGGTGCCAGAGTGAAGAACTCGTGACGGTGCTTTTTAGATACACAGCTTTGATGTGAGATGCTCTAAAAATATCAGTGATGTGAACCGATGGGCTAACTCATGGGCGTAACCACCGTATAACATCGCTTATCACTGTGCCCGATCGATGGAGATAGTGCAAACTGGCTGAATCAGTGCATTACATCCAGCACTGAAACCCCCTAAACTTCATTTTCGAATTGCATGCATACACCGCATACCAATCAAGATAACTGAAGACGGGATTTCGTTTGCACTTTTAGAATAACAAAAGTTCACATTTGTTTAGTTCTAAGTGTGAAGGGATTTGTGATGGGACTGGTCATGCCATCTCGAGACTGAATCTGTTGCTAGACAGCGAAATAGTGACGTACTGAATGTATAATAAATACGGTTACAAGTACAGTGAGAGGGATCTGCTGGGGCCTGGGGGGTCACACCCACACCCCAGCTATGATATCTTATGGCAGATGACTTCTTCGTCTCCGCTCGGTTTCGCCGCCGCCTGGACCAGCGATTCACCGCCGATCGCCTGCGCCTTGTGCTCACAATTGTTCTCGTTGTTTTCTAGGAGGCATTCATGTCGTTCGTGCGGGTAGTTATGCCAGAAATAGCGGCCATTAGTCATTCAAACCATGTCTAGGTGGGTTATTTGCAGCGCATGCTCCAGATTCAAACGAGTTTTGCCTTGGGTTGAAGAAAAATCTGCCGTTAGAGTATGTGACAAATGTGAAGCTTCTATCAGCCTAGAAGAAAGAGGTTGAAGACGTGGGAAATAATTCACAGCGCTCTAATAACAATGTAGGAGTCGATCCCGAATTAATCATTTGCTTTATTTTACATCAATGCTCTCTGGGCACCGAGCTTGCTATGCTCAAGCGCTATTTAGCAGATTGCATCTCGGTGTATGAGTCGCAAGCAAATGGCAATGTATTCGTTCATTTAGATATCGATTTGGGGAATATTTCCATTCGTATTCTCGAAGTGAAGAATTTCGAGTTACAACATGAGAAGGTGCCATCTAAGAATGCAAGTCATCTTCCGAGATTGATTGTATTTAGTGGAAAAGAGACCTGCATGGTCTTCGACGAAATGGAGGCATCTTTCACGTTTTGGAGTGCGTCGCAGATTCAAAGGTCTGGCTAAAACGGGTGTTTGCCATCAGTAATAACGGCGATTTGGCACTGTCGAATATAGATTCGAAGAACCACAGGTCGGAATGCAATTTGAATGATTCATTCGAAATTGACTGGTTTCAGTGATTTGTCTGCATCGGATCTAGCAGTACGATTTATCAGGCCCATTAGCCATGTCAGGTCGCTTTCACTTAAGCGAGTCGTTCTAGGTAGTTCAGTGCTGCATCATATGTTTTTCTGAGACCATCATATAGCCGAACGAACGAAACTCCTCGATGAAGTGTGGGGACGAGCCGTCTCGATCAAGTGGAGAGACGATCCTGTCAATCCTCGAAAAGATACAGTTCTGGTTTTACCAGGAAAATCTGAGATAGACATGGAGAAAACACAAAAAGATCTACTTGAAACCATCCGGCTTCATGTTGACATTTACAGGGAAAGAAAACTATCACGGGTCAGAACTCAAACTTCAGAATGCTATTTCGCTAATGGGCTTGTCGTTTTAGATCGAAGATATCTCCAGGAAGCGCACTCAAATGGGCATTCCTGTAAACTGGCAAGATCCAGTTCATGAATCATTGTTTAAGCGTTTATGGGCGGCTCTCAAGCCTGGCATTGATTTCCCGTTAGATCATCTGCTTTGTTGCGTTTTACGTCATTTAGCGGTTTGTATTTCTCAGAGGGAATAAATCGGATCTGTGGAAGGATATCGGGTTTCAGGGGAAGGATCCGCAAACAGATTTCAGAGGAACAGGATACCTGGTACCCGTGCTTTCCTTGAATGTTCATTGTCATGTCAATAACCATGACACAAAGGGATTGATCTGTGTGGTTTACTGGGCTGAAACTCTAGGCGATATTGCAAGGGAGATGGTGCACAATGTAAGGCAATATCCAGTATGCACCGCTGCTATAAATCTGGTATCGATGCTTGACGATTTGATCGGTCCACTTCCCTGTAAGCTGTTTCTAAATGCGTTTGTGGAGATCTCAATTGTATCTAGCCCCCAATAATGAATCTGGGAGTGGTGGAGGCGAGCTGTTCCTCGTCTTGTGCCATCCAGATACTCCACATCATGACGCATTCGAGCAGATATTCTGCTCTCTGATGATGCGTTTTGATCGTTCGTTTCTTGCTGCGAACGCCTCCTACATGGATTTTCCAAGAATACGACAGAGGTTTTTACAAGATGTAAACGCTATGTTGGATAAGCATCCCTTCAGCTATTCAACACTTCATCGGTGGTTAGCCGATGTGTAGATAGCGCATATGCTAGTTTCAATCATCAAATTGAGATGACATATATTCAATTTATCGGATTCTGTATTGTACATTAGGCGTATATAAATTGACACCTGATTCCGTCTTCATACTGATAGGTTAAAACAACACGCTCTAAAGTAGAGATCGCATAGAAAACCCACTTACAAAACCTTGCAGGACTCATTAAGGAGTCTCAGCTCGTACAGTTTTCTTATCGTTTTCGAATGCCCAATGTTTGATAAGAGATGACAGAAACTGTCTTTCAGCTGATAAGTCGGCCAGCATTCTGCTTGGGTCATTATCTATGGGGTTTCGCATCAAGCAAGGTGCGAAAACAGTGATCAACGCTTCCCCAGAAACCGGATTCGAGGTAATGCATCGCTTTAGCAGTAATATAAGCGATTTGAGCATGCGAGCGTTCACCTCAGGTAAGGATTCGATTATCCCTTTCAACTGGTCTTCAACATTTTCGATTTTACCAATTGGGCCACGGCCCAGCTCTATACATCTGATATAGAGCTCTGAAGGAATGATAGGATACGGCAGTTCTCGAAGCCAACATTTTAGCTGATACGCATACAGATTCACCATTTCAGGTGTCACTTGAGCAGTCCACTGATCAGATAGTAAGTATTCACGAAAGTTATCGAGTTCGGATAGTCTTGGGGTCGTACGAAATGCTCCATCGAGACTTATATTTGGATCCAGCTGGCCGATTCCTTCCATTAAACGGTAGAATATAAGAGGAACGTCTAATGTAGGATGAGTACTAAACTGCTGCATAACCATCTCCGACAATGTTAATTGTGCAGGTTGGTCGCTTTCTTGATCGGATAGAAGGCATAATCGGCGTCGTTCTATCAGGTCCGATAACGTCAAACGCAAATCATATGTAAATTTCGCCGAAGTAGTTGGATTATCTTTCATTAGCTTTGAGGCCTTGAGACTGAGGTACCAGTTATTTAATGACAATATAAGCGTGATGTCAACTGTACCATTCAGAGACGAACTTTCTACCGAACTTCGGAGGTGGAGGTAGGTTGACCCGAAATCCTCCAGTATGAGGCACCAAGGCATCCATGATAGTTTCGCAGGCCTTGTCGACATTCTGTAGACGCCTTTCATACATTTCTTGAAGTGCTGCTAGTATCCCTGGAACTTCCGTGTATCTCCATAGTCTTTGATCCGTTCGGGCAGCAGATAGTCTAAATTCGTATTCCAAGCAAGCCCGATAGGATCTTTCGATCCGCGTCAGTTTCGAACCCTGACTACTACGTCGGCGCTGTAATAAAGCTGGAATGCTAGAGCCACCAAGCCGCCCATCCAGTTGTTGAAAAAGCTCCATGCACTTTTTACGCTGCTGGTCGATAATGATTTCGTGCCGCTTAGTCGTGTCGGCATGAGTTGCCAATGCTGCATCGTACGACACCATCGATGTCTGCAGACTGACCCAATTTGCTGTCAGAGGCAACATTCGCTGTTCAATATTGGCACTCAGTGACGATGCTTGCGCTACGAACTCTTCCAGTAGATCCAGCATTGCTGAAAAGCTTGCCGGTTCTTCGACCAAGTTATTCTTCCGTTCATTCGATAACACTGCAGTTAATGATTGTATCATCGAGTTAATCTATGCTAATGATTAGTAATACATATCTTGCTGAAAGCGCCTTTAACTGATTGTATGGTTGCCGAAGCGACATTGTGGACCCGGCCCATTAAGTGGTTGCACTGCTTGACTTCAGAAACGGCAATCTCAGGCTGTTCACATAGATAGGCGATCTCACTCCATCCAGGCAGTCGGTCATCAGAGCGGGGTAACGACTTTCTGTAGGAGATAGATCGTCGACTGGAGATAGAGCCATTTCGTTGATCCGAAGTAAGCGACATTTCTTATTGATGACAAACGTCATATGAAATGAATGTAACAAGGCACATTCGAGATTCTTCCAGACAATCATCTGATTACGTTGTGAGTCGAGCAGTGACGAATCGTGAGCGACCAGAAAAGTCTTTCTTAAAATCAATATCATTCAACCCAACTTCTGACATCCAGTAGCGAATTGAAGCAACCTGATACTCTTGTCCGAACTCTAATACAATGGATGGTCTTGCGTCTTCAGGCAGGCGAGGTGATACGTGAGTCCGGCATCGTAATATTATTTCACGAATTATATCAAGGCCGAGATGGCCTGAACATAGAGCTCGAGGCGACTCATACCTGCTGACATCCGGCTCTAATTGATGCCATTCATGTTCCGCTATATATGGCGGATTTGAGATCAATAAATCGACCTTCTCAGCATTCAATGCTTTTAAATGAGATTGAAGATTGCTGTCGAAAAATGAAAGCTTGTGAAAGGATACATTTGATATCCGATGTAGTCGTTGGTTTTCAGAAGAAGTTCGAATAGCAGTGTCATCAATATCAATTCCTATTATTTGATAGTAAGGAAGATACTTGGCCAAACTCAAGCTGATACATCCAGTTCCGCATCCAATTTCTAGAACGGTCTGCGATTCTTCATTTTTGTACTCTAAAACACCAGCAAGCCACGAACACCATTGCTCCGTTTCAGGACGGGGAATTAGCACCGGTTCCGAACATCTGATGTCGAGATCCAGAAACGGCTGCGTTCCCAGGACTAGCTGCAATGGCTTCCCTGCAGCGCGTTCTCGGATCAACAGCCGAGCGTTGGTTTTTGTCTCTCTTGCATGCTTAAGAATCCAGTCTAGCTCCCTTTCAGGAATGGCAGACACCGGCTTGAGTCTATCGATTAAGCTTCTGACACGCCTCAACATCACAAGTCAGAGCCAAGAGGGGAACTGGGTCATTTCAGCAGTGCAGACTGCAACTCTGTAAAAAACACGCACATTTGCCACATTTTGAATTTTATACGAGGAAACCCTCGCACTTTTTTGAGAGTTGTCACTGTTGTGTTTCGTCCAAACATGTCCGCACTTTTTCAAATCGCACATAGCAGCAATACCATCCCTATTGCATCTTATTCCTGTTGGGAATCGGGACGTGGACGACTAAAGACGCTGGAGAAAGTACTATACAGCATGGCGAGATTTTCATCTTTTATTGGTATATAAAGTGGTTATTGCTCTGGGATTGGACCGCCGAAACAAATGCCATACAAAACGACATCATTGCATGGTTTCGTTTGGATGACGACTACGTTGCCGGCGATACCAGCAGCTGGGCACGATGTTGCATTTGAAAGCAGTTTGGGATCGTTGATCCATATGTTAACAGCGCTTTGGATTTGAGGATATGTCGAACGTATGGCTTGAGTGAAATTCTTCCCGGTGGCCAGCTGAGCCAATGTCGGCCCGTTAATCAGTGTCGATCCAGTTTTAGCACATTCTTGCGAAACGGTTAACCAGTTGCCCTGAGATACGGTGACCCAAGCTTCGGCTTCCAATGCTAACTTCAGGCTGGGATTATGAACAACCCTGCTCAGGACACAGTTCGTTAGAATCACCATCACTTGAATCAGAACGAAGAATTGGCTCATGAATGGCATTGGCAGATTGAAATTTGAACAGTGATGGATAACACAAATTCCGTTTTAGGGAGAGCGAAGTGACTCAAGCTAGGTAATCTTCCGATGGACAAATCGTCAAGTTTGATCGGTCACAAGTACGATAGTATCTGGCATGGTTTCTAAACCATACATTCCATAACAAGGGTTGCTTCTGCATATCGAATTTCGTAAACTCACTGCTCGAACAAAGACTTAATGAATTCGAGAATGTTAACCGTCTGTATGAGCGCTGTTGCTGATCCTTGAACGTACTGTAAACTACTGTTATAGATTAAAAAATAGCCGAAACCCATTTTCAGTTTTATCAGTCAAACTGAGACTGGGCACTAATATCATTGTTAAACGTTTATACCTGATGGATTACATAGCAGTATCATCTGGATTAACAAAACGACGGAACGTCCATTCAGTATCGAGTGAGAATGGCTCTGATATTTCTACTCCGGCTGCAGTGGCTGTGGCGACCTGGAATTTGTTCAAGCTGCGGCAATCGCGATACAGCAGAACTCGGTGAGCTTCTTCCAACAGCTTTCGAGCCTCTTCTTTGGATAGGTTCTCCCGCCAGCCTTTTCGCAGAAGGGGAATTCCCAGATGAGTACCGAATCCAGTAGCAGCGACCTTGTCCTTGTACGAAGTTCCATAGAGGTCGATATAGCCAAGGAGGCTACATAAGTGTTACCAGTGTAATCGGTTCATAAACAATCACATACCCTTTGCCGTTTTCGAAGCCTCCAATCAGAACCTGGTTCCAAAGGGGGTTTACCTTCGTTCGCCGCTGATACATAACATGCTTCAAGTAGTTGAAGATTTCTGAAGAGGTCAAGACATTGCCGTCGTCTTTAGCCCAATCCCTATACCAATTTAGCAAGTATTCTAGCAATGTTCAATTTTCAACTTGATTGTAAGGGTTTTAAGAACATCCATAATGGTTTGGAAGTCGCTGTATTCACCACCGGCTCCAATCAACGTGGTCGGATTGACTTCACGAATTCGTCGAAGATCGCGAAATCGGGCCATGGATCCATAAGATCCCAACGTATCAGCCATAATCATTACGCCATCAGCATACACGACACCAAGAACCGAGGCACCCGTAACAATCGGGCTTCTGTTCGACGACACTATCATCAGCACCAAGTCCAGGAAGAACAAATATCAATTCTAACTGAGTATGGGTTCGCGGCGTCGGTTCGTAAGACGCTCGGATGTCGTTCGTGACAGCCATGACTCCAACGACGATTCAGAACAAGTAGAATGATATGCAAGTTTGATAGTAAAGGACAGTGAGTGAGACCCCCCTACAGCAGATAGAGAGACGAACAGAGATAGACAAGGTGCGACTTACCACTCTCTCCGTATTCAACTTAGCAAAATTTTTCATATTTTTTTACATTTTGTAAATGAAACGTCTACAAAATCTATTTTGCTGCTACAAAAGAAACACACGATTGGGATTTCGGTGATAAGCGTAACAGAGGGAAATTTAAGCTTCAATTTGAGTTTCAGAATAATGATTCCCCAATTACCAACAATGCAATATAGCCATTTTTATGAATAAAATAGACTTGAGGTGAAAAGTAGTTTAACAGAATACCTATTGCAATAGAAGATCTTTACAGACGGCATTTTCATTCAGTTAACGAACGATGGAGACACCGGAGGAGTATCTTCGTCAGCGAACCGCTTCGTCATCGTCTTCTGCCTCACAGATCGCGGTCTTCGTTGTCAGCTTCCTCGTGGTCTGCATCGGTCTGTACGTAGCCAGGACGCCGGGGACGGACGACCAAGCAACGCTCATCAGCAGTAGCGATGTCGAGCCAATAGAAATCTCCGACGACGATCTAATCCGATCGATGGAGACCCTGGTGAAGTCGGGCGACCCGAAAATAACCTCAGGGCTCAAAGCAATCGCTGAGTTCAGCGAAGCCTCGGAATCAAAATCAAAAGATCTCCTGGAAATGTCGTCCAATCTAGAAAGCTTCAAAACAACAGTCGATTCTTATTCAAAGTCGTTATTAGCTGTGCAGAATGCGCAGGCTTCTTTAAAGAGCGTTCAAACACAAGCAAGCGCCATCGAGAAGACGTATTCTGAGAAGAAAGCCGAACTTGATAAAGCGGCACCACAACTATTGTCAGATCTTTCTGAGCTCAAGCAGAAGGAAGGGACGTTGAATGCTGCCATTGCCGAACTGTCCGATGCTGAGCGATCCCAATCGGAGCTCTCTAGCGAACTAAAACGCAGCCAGACCCGCATTACTGAACTCGAGAAATCGGCCGAGTCGTCGTACAATTCCTGGAGAAACCACGTTGAACAAACGCTGAAACCTTTAAAAGAGACCATGGAATACAGCGAAGATCTCCTGTCAAGACGCCTTCAGGATGCGAAATCGTCATCCGGGAAGGTCTCCGTCCTTCGCCGCGAGTTGCAGACTCATTCCGTTTTCTTGACGGAATCGGCAACCAAGATGTGAAGTTTTATGCCCATATTTATTGACAGTATTTGAACATTTACATTGCAGTGCCGGATTGAGCCATCGGAAAACGATCTTGGAGTCGCGCCTGAAGAGTATTGAGCAGCTAGGTCACGACCTGAATCGAAAGTTCGGTACCAATACGGATTCATCGTTGGAGAGCGCTATCAACAGGCAGCAGCTTCGCGTGGCCACCGTTAAAAGCGAATACAGTTCGCTACCGGACGAACTGCCAGCGAAAACGATAGAAACCCTTTCTGTATTGATTCATCATGTTTGAAAAATCGGCTCCTTTTAACATCTCAATTAAGGAACAGGATTCAACAAACCTGCCTGGATACAAAAAGAAACTGATGCAGATTGCTGTTGACGAAGCCGAACGTAAGCTGGTCTGGTTGCAGGAACTGCAATCGATCTCAAGAAAGCAAGGACGTGAAGATTCTGGCGGCGATGACGTTAAAGAAGAACTCAGGTAGAAGCTTGTTTTTTTGTCCATCACAAAACGGTTTCTTATTATGTAGGTCGTTCATTGATTTGAAGAAGTCGGAGATCGCTAAAGAGCTTAGCTCGACAGAGAACGAAATCGATTCCGAACGAAGATGGCAGGAACGAATCGTGTCCGAACTGAACCAGAAGAACGAGCAGCTCAAAGTTTTGGAACACGACCTGTCCTCGGATGCGATCAGCAGCCTTCGTACACAGACGGAACGCGCGAAAGCCGCTCATCAGGACGCTGTGACTCAATCTAAAGCCCTGGAAAGAATATATATGGAAGCCTCGAGAAAGTATCAGGACGCCCAGAGCGAATCATCGTCGGTCCACGAGAGGCTGATGTCGCAAAAGGAGAGAGTCCGGCAGCTGAACGAATCGAACGGCAACCTGATTCGGACCGTTGACCTCCTGCGAAAACGAGTGAGCACCTCGGTCCGTGCCAACCGGTCGCTGATGGAGGAAATCTGGCGGGCCCGAGCCCGGGTCGACCAGCTCCAGATCACCTTCGACTCCTTGAAGACACAATACGCCGACGCCGATCGGCAGATGCAATCGGACGAGGCGCGCGTCCGGACTCACCTTACAAGAATGTGCAAGATCCTTGAATAAACCGGCTCATTCTTGGTATCATCATGGTCGTACCGGCCGATATGGACCTGCTCTCGAGAGTTTCGTCTACCGAATTGTTGCTGCTAGATGGGTTTGCCGACATGGCTGGGTGATGCGAGTCAAACGACATCAAACAACCTCCGTTCTAGATTGGATTTCGTAGATGAGATCGGGATTCCCCTTTCATTGCCTAAAGATGTTGGAAATCGCAACTTTAGATCCCGATTGTAGGCCTCTATTGCAGTAGATTCAATATCAACGTATTCTGATCTATTTGCAGGTTTAAACGGTCCCGATTGCTGTGATGATCCGTGCTGCGGCGCCGTTCGCCGAATTTATCGCTTTCCTCAATTCCATGGGATTGCTAATGCCATTATTCAGAAAAACGAAGCGGTCCTGGTTGAAAACACTCGCCAGGCTGCCGATTCTGCCAATTCGCCGCCCACTACACCGATAAGGAATGGCCGCCCGCAACATCAGGAGCAAAGCTCTGGCGGGACAGTTCGAAGACGTTGCCGAGTAGGTCCTCCAAGATAACAAATCACTTCTTAACTGAGCTATCATGCTGTACAGCTTCCACGTGATCTCAAAGAACAATTACAGCAATGGTTCGAGACCCATATTAGTCATCCATATCCAACTGACGAACAGAAGGTTGAAATGAATGATGAACTTAGTTTACGATCTGATCGATGATAGGACGGTTGGGTTATAGCAGCAGACGATCCAATAGTTAACAAGAAACGCATCTCTGAATGTAAATTGCTGAAAGTCGATTCGTTGCATGACTTAGTCAGATTAGGGTTTTTTAACGCCAGGAAACGACTGAAAGCGTCGCAGGCCAGATCCTGATAGCTGTCATTAAGACCGAGCTTGTCTGAGAAAGCACACAGCTATCAGCATTCATTAATAATACGAACAAGCGCCGCGGCCTTCAGACATCTCCTGCCTGTTCTCAATAGTTTGTAATTTATTTAGGGTCAGGGTTAGGTTCTTGTAGTTTATTGGTTTCTTGTTGATCAAGATGGAGCCCAGGAGTGAACTCAATGGGTCGTGCTTGGATTGTTTGCAGATCCTTCTTCCATTCGTAATATGTACACTCTGGTGATACTGGAACGATTGGCGAGCTAACTAACGGATTCAGTGCCGTCAGAGCCGAGCTGAACGAGGAATTCTGCACTTGCATCCATATTACAGAACCGAGCAATATTTGGTAGAAACATTTTTATTAGATATGAAAGCGTTCAAAGTTTCGAACCCTATTTTCAGTGCCACCAAAATTCTGCATCCAACTCCAAACTTTAAATGCAAAGACCGATCAGGTTCTGATACAGTTTACGGAAAGGTTTATTTGAAGTGCCATTTTGAAATCCGACACCGTTGCAGAACACGATTAGCAATCATCCCGGACGCAGTCTTCTGGGGCGTCCATCGTCTGGTGGACAAATGGCGACCGGCCCACCTCTGATGGTGATGGTGACCGGGGCACGATCTGGGATTGGGAAGAGCACGGTGTCGATGTCCATTCTGATGGCGTTGATGAAGACTGGAATCTACACACCCAATGATCTAGCTTATATTAAGCCAGCAACACAATGTGAGAGTGACAATCTCATCTCGAAATGGTCAGTGACCATTATCAACAGAGGCTGTGTTTGTAGAAAATTTCGACGATTTGCTAGGGTTTAAGGTTTTACGATGGTTGATTGCCCATATAGGTGCCAGGCTAACGAGATCGCCTATTGCAGTATTGGTCCTGTTGTATACCGGGCTGGATTCTCCTATGACGTCATCGAGGGCAAAATTGCGACTGACGCCCTGCTCGAATCAATTCGCGATTCTGTCACGAGATTATCTGCAGGCAAACGATTCATCTTGATCGATGGCGTCGGCTATCCATCGGTCGGCTCATGCACGGGGACGTCCAATGCCGAAATCGCCAAACTGTTCGACGTTCCTGTCATCTTCGTGGTATGATCGATGATACGACGGTTCGGAGGCGGCGTGCTGGCCCCCCGGCGGCCGATCGTCGTTCCCGCGCTCCAAAATCGACGCTTATCTGGATGGTTCAGGCGCCGCCTGGGGTTGGCGACCCGATCGACAGTATCAATCTGGCGTTGCCGTTCTTCAACCAGTACGACGTCCGCGTGATTGGCGCCGTTGTTAATAGGATCAGTACGTCGTTGACGGCGCGTCATTCGCTCGACAATTGTGACAAATATGTAACCGATGAGGTCGTTGCCCTGAATGGCGTCGTCTAATGCGAGCTGTGTGACCCAGGTGAGAATGTATTTCAGGGAGCGTCGTCCCGATCTGCATCTGTTCGGGTTCCTGCCCGAAATGACGTCGGAGATCGAAGCGGCTCCGACGACCACCACGCATCCTGAAGACGGCGACGAACTGAACCGCCACGATCGCCGGGAAATCCGATCTATTCAACAGGAACTTGTTGGTCGTATTGATATTCGGTCGATTTTGGATGACGTTCGATCGTTCAAGTTTGGATCCAAATCAGTCTAGACTTCAGTTAATCACAATAATCATCACTTTCGATGTGATCGTGCACTGTTTTGTCATCGTTGTTTTAACTGACATCAATCCAATATTAGTTTTGTATTGATTCCCTCGACCGCATAACTTCCGTCTGCTTTCTGAGGCGTTTGCAGCACTTAATGTACAGAATCAACTTCCTATCAGTATATCATTTGCTCGTGAAACCAGTAGCAATCATCTCTACTTTTATCCAGGGTGCCACTCACTCAAAACGTTTTCTTCAATAGAGCGGGAGACATCAACAGCTGCGTCGAAATTCCTGTCTGATTGTTCAGGCAGGTGTTGGGCTATAGTGAATCAATCTATCATATATCCGCTTGGGTTTTCCAGTCATGTCACTGATGAAGAAGATCGACACCCTGATTCGCGATGTCGTAGCCGGCATCACGTTTTCTGATTAACGACGCCAGCACGCTTTCCGGCGGTTCATGTATGAGGACGTCTAATGCCGATATCGCGAAACTTTGAAGCATTCATCAACGGCGCCGTGCGAATCTCGTTGCCTTTTCAATTCAACTCGCTTGTTTGATTGATTGGCGCCGTCTGGATTGGTGCCCCCTATCGATAGTATCCAGATGGCGTTGCCGTTCTTTGAGAAGCACAAAGGCACCCTTGATTGGGGTTATTATTGATCGGATCGATAAAGTTCAGATGGGCATCACTCCCTGTACAAGAAATATTATGGCTCTTATGCAGAATTTGACCCTGTTGCCAATGTATGTTATAACGCACGTTCCTGATCTGCATTGGTCTCTGGGGTTCCTGCCGGTGAAGAATCAACCGTTTAGGGCGGCTGAGAACATTAGTTTGTTTGCATGACGATCTTAATCTAGGACATAATAGATTGGCTTCAAAAGGATTTTGTTGGTCGTATCAATACTAAGGCACTTCTGGATGATATCGAGCGCTCAAGAGCAGGACCTTCAAGATCACAATTTTCGGAATTAGAATGTCAAGAATCAGAATTCTCAGAATAGATGCTGTTTACTGCCGAAAGTGAGACGCTATCGCAATTCATCTGTGATCTATGTACTACAGGTTTTCTGTGTAAACTGATCTCAACAAGAAAGATGAACAGATTGTTCAGTCTGCTTTCTAAACCCCGTTGCAGCTGCACCAATGAAAAACAGTACAAATGGCCGATAAAGTGTTGCCGATCATCTTTGCAAAGCAAAATCATGTAGGGAGCTTCAGATTTTACCTCGCTGCAAGGTTATGCATTCGGAGTAGGAAAACTCTGTTACTGAAAACAGCTCGAGGAACGCTGATTGGTTTGCGAGCGCTATTCATTAATCTGTTGATTGTTGAGCCGGGAATACGATTCAGACTGTGCGGAAGCTGTCTTTAAAGTAAAAAGTGGTTCGTCGACTGGATTCGAACCTTGTCTGTGTGAATTCCTTGATGAACTGTTGTTAAAATGTATCAGAAACCCTACAGAATAATCAAATTGCCATTGTCTGGGCGTGCTTTCAATCTATTAGGGAGCCTCTAACTGATCTCTGTAAAAACGTGTCCCGAAAGATCCCCTGATTGAGTTCATTTTTAGAATCATAAAAAAATTAATAGGAAGCACCTCGGACTTTTTTTACCAACTTTGCCGTTTTATTCTCCGTTTATTAGTCCAATAGAAAGAGATTTGCGGTAGGTGAAATTGTAGGGCGAAGGGTCACTCAAACTTGAATTTCTTTTTTCTGTTATAACATTCCCATTAACCATTTTCGATGCCGAACAAAAAATGGAACCCGGTGATGCGCAAGCGCCTGGCCGATCTGGTCGAAGTGCATGGCAAGCACTGGAAGGTGATCGCCCGGGTGATGCAGGCCGAATTCACAGACCCGAAATTTTCACCAGCTGCGTGTTTTGTGCAGTATAAAAGGACGATAGGTATGTTCTTTAATCATATCGTTTTATCAATTCTGGTATAGCCTCTAAGCTGTCAAAATGGCTGTTTGCTGACGAGGGTACATTTTGATCATTTTACGAAATTCTGCCTGATGATTTCAAAGTTGCGAGTGCCGTCGACGATGTTCCTGCAGTTGTCAGCCAATCTCCTGCCCTGATGGGTATTTTCTTTCCTTTTTTTCGCCCACAACTCACCATGGTTATAGATACGAAGGTTCTGTCAGGGGGTGATGAACTGGTTGGGCATGATGGATTAGTTGACTGGCACCAAGAGGATACGGACGACGCCCCATTATCGGGTATCTTTCGTTCAGTAAATGTTTTCCTTTCGATTCACTCAAACAAACATTATTAGGCAACGATATCCCAATTTGTGAACAGATCTCGGCGGTGCGACGTCCGGTCCGGGATATTGTCAAGTCTTATCTGGATAAAGTTATCCCGATGATTATTGACTGCTTTCCCGGACCGGGCGTTCGCCTTGCATAATGACTCAGTTCATGGGCAAATTCCTCGAAACACCCGCACAGGTACCAATCTTGTATGTGACGTTGTAATTCTCATATCAAATGGCTGTGCACAGCTGCCGCGTGCGGGTACGTGGTACATGTAACGTGTTCGTGTCGTGGTTGCCTGCTAACATTGTAATAGAACAGTTTTTTTCAAGTTAGTCTTTGCACTTTTATTGTTCTTTTTCAGCTATACGAATGTTCTTAAAGCAAGCAACTCTGCTTTCGACACGTCAAAGTTAGGACTTGTTTTTGATTGATTAGGCGCCGCCTGGATTGGTGTTCCTGTCGATAGTATCCATATGGCGTTGCCGCCAGATCTTAAAATCTGATACTAAAACAGCTCGAGTACAGGCGTTCAGTTTGTGGGGAATGCGGAAGGGTTTCTCACAAATCAGTTTGACGGCAGGTTTCACTCGCCCAAATAAAGTGGAACTATTTTTTTTGTCGATCTGAAAAGTTTATTGGATCCCCCTAGAGTGCTGATTGATAACATGCAAATTAAAACGCCCATTCACGTTTGGTACTGTAACTTTCGTTGCCAGAAAAACCGACCCTAGATGCAGCCACATTGTTGCTAACGCCGCCCATTTTTGTAGCCATCGTCCAATGAAACGATTGCGCGCGTTGCAGAACGCCGCTTTGTCAAATGATTAACGGAGACGGCCTTTCTCTTTTTGCACGACGTGGGTTTACGTCATCTCGACGGATTCCGGGCTGGATGATCTGCTCGACCCGATCGACACTGAAGAAGACCGCCTGGACACAATTATGGGCGTAGATGGAGGTGTCATCGGCCGCGGCTGCGATCGCAGCACCATCTTGGCGACTGACGCCGACTCCACCCGGCCGCCATTCGACGGCAAATTCCAGAACTTTACACATCCGTCGAGCGAGGCGCTGATTAGCCGGTCGTCGCCCACCCATTGTAGCGTCGTAATTTCACCCTCGTGGGCGCGTACGACGTATCGTATGGAGCCGGGACCGAATGCGTCCCAGACCGCAATACAGCCATTATGATGGGCGGTCAAGATCTGCGACGTGGAGGGCGCGAACACAATCTGGCTAATGGCGCTGGTCGGGCCGTCCTGCAGCTCTGCGACGGTGCGGATGGCGGCCGTCACCAACTCTGCCTTACTCAACGAATAGACAGTGCAGATTCGATCATGGGCAGTGAACAACGCCCTCTGATCCGGGCAGTATCGCAGGGCCGTCACGGGGCCCATCACCTGATCCGAGATCTGACGAACGACTCGAAACTGTCGATCGCTCAGGTCGGCGACGTACAGCGAGGCAGCAGACGTCCCGGCCACAAACCAGCGCTCGTCTGGTGTCACTTGAAACGCCAAGACGGGCTGGGCGAGATGCGATCGTGCCACCAATAGCGATGAATGCGTATCGGTCATGGCGATCGTATTGTCCAGACTGCAGGTAACTAGGACCTGTTGCTGGCCGAGGTGCAGAGCCTGTACGATCCGTTTGCGATGCACAGTCCAGATGCGGGCGTCGGCCAGCTGTGAGTACGTGTCGTTGAGGGTGAAGACGTGAACGAGGCCGGACGATAGGGCGGCGAATACCTGACGATGGCGTTGATCGTAGGCGACAGCGGTGACAGCTGATGGGAAGTAGGAGCTGGCAGAGACTAGCCATTCGGCTCGCTCGCGATGCGACCAGACGTTCATACAGCCGACCGGGACGATGGCACCTTGTTTCTCCCAGGGAAACTTCGTATTCGTGAGTAACGAGTCGAGACGGTTGAAGACGGCAGTGTCCTCGCAAGCCGTCACGACAATGTCGCCAGCGTAGAGCAGTGATCGAATTGAGAAAACCTGATCGGTGAGGACCGTGGTTGCCATCAACTTCGATGGATCTCGTAGGCTGACGCCATGTTCGTGCAGCTGCAAAAACTGCTGGATTTCCTCCGAACAGATCACCGCCTTCTGGGCAAGCAGCCCAACCAGATATCGATGCAGAGACGCGCGCCGCTCCTCGACGAAAACCGGATCTTTGTTTAGAAAGGGCCGGGGCGGCGGCAACGCCGGCAACCTCGCGAACTTCGTCGACAAACGACGATGCAGATGTCGAAATGACGAATAGCGACGCGTGACGATCCACTGAGATTCAGGCCCAGACCGGACCTGAGTGTCGGCATCAGCTCGGGCGGTGACCACGATCATGAAGGTGGTGTGGGAGACTCCCAGGTCCAGCTGCCCGGTTGTGGCCAGAGCTAGCAGCGACTTGATCAGACCTTGGCCCTGGACGAGCCGGGTCGCCGGCACCTGGGCCACTATCGTCATTATGAACTGAAGAGCCCCGGGTCGCACCCCCGGCGGCACCTCCCTCTACATACACCACCAATATTATAATAAAAATGACGCGGGACGGCCGCAGCCGACCACATCTGGTGATGTATGGTCTATTGATTAGCAGCCAGCTGGATAAAGAGGTCTGGTAGGTGGGCTCGGGGCACCCCAAGGCTAGTAACGGATTAATCGGGGGACTGGAGTTCATGGGGTTTGGGGTCGATGGGGTCATCGTCATTGCGCAAATAGTAGCCTCAGCTATCGCCTTTATTATTATAATCTTACTTCGTGCCACCTTTATTTACAGCTGAGACAGACACAGAAGGGCGATCCATTGGAAGCATGGAGACCTTTCAACGCGCCGCCGACTATCAGACGGCCGGCGCTTACCCCTCCAGACCCATGATGCCGACATCGGCGCTGACTCCCGGTGGGACCAGGTCGTTCGTTGTTCATGGCACGCGATTCAATGTTCGCGAGCGGTATCGGCTGATCAGGGTGCTGGGTTTCGGGGCGTTCGGTGTCGTCTGCGCTGCTGAGGATACTGTCTCTGGAACGCAAGTCGCCATCAAGAAAATCTCGAACGCATTCGCGAACCTGATTCACACGAGACGGATTTTGAGAGAGGTCCGTCTGATGCGATATTTCGATCACGATAATATCATCAAGATTCGGGATCTGATGCGGCCCAGACAAAACGACGAATCCGATGACGTCTATATCGTGACTGAACTAATGGAGACCGATCTACACCAGATTATCGTCTCACCCCAGAAGCTCACCAACGAGCACATCCAGTACTTCCTGTACCAGCTGTTACGTGGGCTTCGTTGCATCCATTCAGCCGGCATTCTGCATCGCGACCTGAAACCGTCTAATATCCTGCTCAATTCAAACTGCGATTTGAAAATCGCCGATTTTGGCCTGGCCAGAATGGCGTCGTCGGAAGAAGACACGAATGCCTTCATGACCGAATATGTGGCGACCCGATGGTACCGAGCTCCCGAGATTATGCTGTCGTGGAAGGAATACACGAAGGCGATCGATATGTGGAGCGTCGGCTGCATATTTGGCGAGCTGCTGGGACGTCGGCCGCTTTTCCAAGGCCGAGATTACATGCACCAACTGCATTTAATCACCGACGTCCTCGGGACGCCATCCTTCGCTGACACCGAATACATCGCTAGCCCTAAAGCCAAGGCTTATATTCGTTCGCTGCCGATCAAACCGCGCGTCCCGTTCGAGGTCATCTACCCGATGGCATCTCCAGATGCCATCGACTTGCTAATGAAGATGTTGATGTTTTCGCCGGAGAAGCGTATTAGCGTCGAAGAGGCTTTGGCGCATCCGTTCCTGGCATCATTGCACGACCCAAATGACGAGCCGGTGGCGTCCGGCGTTTTCGATTTCAGTTTCGAATCGCTGAATCTGAACGTGGATGAATGGCGCGATCTTCTGTGGAAAGAAGCCGATTACTACGACGATAAAGCCGATACTGCTGATATCAGAGACGATGACGAGAGGTTCAGGTCCATATGATGCCGTATTCTAGTTTATATTTTAATTGGCTCAATGCTCTATATAATATTTTCATACTTTAAATGTTTTGATGGGTGCTTAATAATAAACCCACTGTCCGATCCCTGGGTACCATCTGTCATCTAATGCATATTAGTCTAGATCTCATCAAGTGCTTGCATCTTGACAGCAGCCATTACGTGCTGACCGGGCGGGGTGTTCAGGTAGTCGAAGAGTTCTTCAAGACGCTGGATGTGAGAGAAAAACACTCGCTGGACGACGTCCAGTTCATGTGTTTCATGAAAGCAGCAACCGACCTGTCTGACAATCAAATTCGGAAAGTGTTCGAAATGTTCGATGTTGACAAATCTGCCACAATTGAATTTGATGAATTCTACCTGCTTGTTTGCATGTTAATTGCCATCAAGGACCAGGTCGAAAAACAATTTCTATGGTGTCACTCACGAACTTGTTTTGAATTGCTTGACGAAGATGGCAGCAAAACAGTCTCGATTGAGGAATTCGAAGCGTTCGGATTTGTTTTTAACATCAGCAGGCAGGCATCGAGGCGCATCTTTGCAGAGTTCGATGTCGATAATAGCCAGGTATACACTTGAATATGAATAATGGGATTGCCTAAATAGAATTTGACAGGCTTTGGACTACGAAGAGTTTCGAATGTTTACTCTAGCCTGCTTAGAAGAGCAACACAAACAAGAAATGCGAATCGGACGAGACAGAAAGCGAATATGCACAATTCTGTGATGCCATAATTCGGTATAAATATATAGTAAAATTGGGTTTCAGAATTTAATGGTTATGTAATTTATAAATTCAAACGTTTTGATCACATTTGAGATGTTGTAAATGTGCCAATTGCAAAAATTGTTGGTTTGCTATGGACCCCGGTAATTGGCAACCAGTAATCACTTAGACTGATCTTTGAGGAGGACAGTAATAAGTGACTGCATTTTTCAACTTTGTGAAAACTGTCTGGAAAACCAGGAAAATTGGTAAACCAGGAAAAACATAACCCATCAACAGTCAGAGAATGCATGTTTCTCAAATATGTCGAAGTTTTCCATACAGGAGACTGTGAATTGACATCATGAAGGCATGACAACAAACGTGCCACTTTTCACTTCATGAGCATCGTTTTGTTGCTTGAAAGAGAATGCAGTGCGTAGCGCAGTTGCTGCTCATAATATCAACCATCTAAGCGATGCCGACCGTCGGGATCCCGGTCAAGCTCGTCCATGAAGCCGAAGGGCACATCATCACTGTCGAGCTCGTCACCGGCGAGCTCTACCGAGGCCAGATGGTCGAGGCCGAAGACACCATGAATTTATCTCTCTGCAACGTCACTTGTACCGGTCGCGATGGTCGCATCTCCAAGCTTGACCATATCTACATCCGCGGCAGCAAAATTCGCTTCATGATCATGCCCGATATGTTAAAGAACGCCCCGATGTTCAAGCGTCTGGGCAAGACGAAAGGCGCCCCGGTCGGTCACGGATTGGGTGTTGGACGAGGTGTCAGGAGTGGCGTCGGCGGCCCGCCGCTAGCCGGTCGTGGTCGTGCTGTTGGCGCTCCCCGGCCTGGGGCTCCAGCCGGCCGAGCTGGTCCTTACTAATCCTAACCTAGCCTGTTATAAACCTCATTGCTTCACAACAGACAGCCGAAAGGCCTTTAAAGTGCACAAACACCCCTTTAGAACCCTTCAAAAGATTCTCGTCTGTTGGTAACTTCAATAATCCCAGTTTGGAGAAGTAATGTTAATCAAGTGGCGTTTGCAGTGGAGAATGTGGGGACCCAACAATTCTCACTGCGTACTGCTAGGCCTCTTCATCATTCATCGGTTGATGCCATTCGTCTACAGAGCTGTCTAATAGCATGTCTGTCCAAGAAAATGGATCGGTTCTCCAAAACGGGCCGGCGTCGGCATTGAACAGCGAATTCGGCGAAAAGGATATTGCTGCTGTTTTGAAGCCGCTGAGACAGCGCGGCGTCATATCTGACATTGGCGAGCGACTTCGCGCATTGCAAGCGCTTCGGAAGTTCATCATCAATTTTGAAGGAACGTTTATCAAAACGTTAGCATCGGATCTGCATCGTCATCGCCAGGAGACCGTCATCTTGGAAACTCAAGTCGCTTTATCCGAATGTAATGAAGCCATCAAGCATCTCCATGCTTGGAGCTCCCGACGCCCAGTTTCCACTCCGTGTAGGTGGGAAACCTAGCGAGTTCTTTATCGCTAAAAATGCTCAAGGTGTTGCTCTTCCTGGAAGTGCTTTCGTCGAACCCATATCAAAGGGAACCGTTCTGATCATTGCTCCTTTTAACTGTATGTTTTATTCTTCTGTGTTTTTCGGTATTTTTTATAGGCTATAGATCCTGTCCAGCTTAGCATGGTTGCATTAGTTTCAGCCATTGCTGCTGGAAATACAACTGTCTTGAAACTCTCTGAGTTGACTCCTGAAACCTCAATGGCTATTGCGACGCATTTGAATGACTATCTTGCTAAAGACATCGTCGGAGTCGTTCTTGGTGGTCCCAAAACCGGAGGATTACTTTTGAAAGAAAAATTCGATCATATTTTCTTCACTGGCAGTGAAAGAGTTGGCAAAATTGTTATGAAAGCAGCGGCTGAATATTTAACTCCAGGTATGTTATTTATGGAGTTGAATCGTATACACGCTCTCACCAAAATGCATCAGTAACCCTGGAGCTTGGGGGTAAATCGCCTTGCGTTGTTTTCCCTTCAACTAACATCGCTTTGGCTGCTAAACGTATTATGTGGACAAAATGGGCAAATGCAGGCCAGGTATGGTCGAGATTTGTTTTTTGTTGTTACTTTCTCACGACGAATTAGACATGCATTGCTGGCGATTATGCCCTTGTTCACGAATCTGTTTATGATGCTTTTATTGAGGCTTGCCAATTAGCAGTTAAAGAATTTTCTAACGATAACGCCATTGAAGGCAGTCCTGACTTTTGCCGAATTATTAACGAGGTCTGTGGGTATTCTGACAGCATTATCTCCCCGCATAATGGTGCTTTCCAGACACATGCGACTCGGCTTCAAGGACTGCTTAACGATTGCCGTGATAGAATATTGCTCGGTGGCGATGCCAACATCAGTGCATGCTTTGTCGCTCCCACTGTTGTTGGCCCAGTTGTTAAAAGCGATGCTTTAATGCAATCTGAGGTCTGACAGCTTCAATTTTTTTGTCCCCTTTCAGATTCAGGTTTAGATCTTTGGGCCGATTTTGCCCGTAATGACGTTTGGCTCCCTTTCTGAAGCCGTTGAAATTATTAATGACATCTGCCCTACACCACTAGCTTTGTATGTGTTTGGTGACACCAAAGAAATGGAAGGAGTATTGTCTAAAGTAAAATCTGGTATTGTAAATTTTCGGATTCAGTTAGCTGGCAGTAACCGTTGGACAGGAAGTGCTTGTATCAATGATTGCGTGTTCCAGTTCACACTTTCCGGGGCTCCTTTCGGCGGAATCGGAACCAGCGGAATGTCTGTTACTTGAAGTATCATTATGGGATCTGAACTCTCTTAGGGGAGCATATCATGGACAAAGAGGATTTGATGAATTTTCCCATTTAAGACCTGTCCTAATTCGTTCTGCGAAATCATTGTTTGATCTTCCGCAAAGATATCCACCATGTCAGCTTTCTTGTGTTTTTTTGTCACGATCTTCTCTGACTGTATAGCAGACAAGCAATCTTCTGAAGATTTGATCAAGACTGTGCTGCACTGGACAAATTTGAACTCCTCGTCATTGTCTGCTATCTTCAAGTTTGTAGTCCTTACAGGGATCCTTGCGGCAGCGGTAAAAGCAGCCATCTAAAATCATTTGTTACAGGGTTTATAAATATTTTGCCGACTTTATGGTCGGTCTTTGAGACAAATCTTGTAACTCCTGGTATGCAAGTAGATGTGACCCAATAACTCCTGCCCCAACGTCTAGTTGCGATAACTGAATTAATGACTCCGGATAGTCGACATAACCAGCAATCATCTCACTAAAGTATTTTCGAACGGCAGGCAGAATGATTTGACGTTTTGAAACGCCTCCTCCAAGAACAATACATTCAGGGGACAGGATTAAGAACAAATTTGCACATAGCTGTCCAAGATAAAAGCCTATGATATCCCAGACTGAATGGGAGTCATCAACGTCGACCAGCTTCGACTCGTGAATCTGACAACGTGCAGAAATTGCTGCTGCCGATGCCAATCCTTCAACACAATCGTTGTGAAACGGGCAGACACCTTCGAACGTATCGTCTTTGCGGCGTTGGACACGAATGTGTCCGGCTTCAGCATGAGACATTCCAATAAGAGCAACACCATTAACGAGAATACCAACTCCTATTCCTGTCCCAATAGTGACATACACTAAGGACGACATATCGGATCCTTTGCCAACACCATGCACCAATTCAGCAATAGCGGCACCATTCACATCGGTATCGATTCCTGCAATATTTCAAACCATAGACTGAAATTATACCAGTAATCGAATACCTATTGGAATATCTGGAAATGCTGTCTTCATATACTTCAACAATTCTATAAGTAATAATCAATGAAAGTTTTTGCAGAAGTCAACTATAAACAACCGAAATGTGTCCATCCTTCTTTAGGAGTTTTTTCGATGCGACCATAATTGGGACTGGTCTTTTTCAAACAGATGGGACCGAACGCAGCAATGCCAATAGCAGCCGGATTTTCATTGTTTTGTTTAATCCAATTGATACATTGCTGCATCGTCTTAACCGGATCGGAAGTGGTCGGAAATCGGGCCCGATTAACCACATTGTCAGCTGAATTATCTGCGATTGAGACGACGAAGGACGTTCCTCCTATGACACCGATGCTTAGTTCAGATATCAGATGTTAGCAGGTGCTCTGATACCAGCTTCAATACCGGCAGTCAATACCATGCTTGGGTATCTTAACAGATAAGCTATGAGGCGGAAAGGTCGGCCGCTTGAGCCCACATAAATAGCTCACATATGATAAATTATTGTATTTACATTTTCCAAATTACATTGACAAAAAGTGTTCAAGATTGGGCTGGACCTAGAATAATCGGCTCGTAATTGTCACGATGGGATACCGTATTCACATTGCCGAAAAGATCCCTTTCAAGCGCAAGCAACTCGTCGAATAATTGATAGCGAGGCCGAACATTGGAATAATTCCTTTTTAGCATTGTAAACGCTTCCTTTAAATTCAGGCCCTTTACCATCAAAAGATACGCCCTGTAACCACAATCTAAGTTTTCAATTAAAGTCTTGAATTCGTTTTCATACAATAATAAAGCGGGCGACCTAGACCTGCCTTCAATGCAGTGAATTAGAACTCCTTCCTTCCTGTCAGTCACGTTGCGAATTATCCTCAAAGCCTCCGATAGATATGGCTTCAGCGAGTGCATGCCGTCGTCAGGGATGGGGATCCGATACGACTGGATGCCATCGCCGCTGTATTCGATGGCAAATTCCTCGACAGGTGCCACAGTAATGACGCATGTGATACCATTGTCCTGCAAATACTGCCTATTGGTTGCCGTCTTGGCATCGCCTAAATAAATATAGTCCATGGAGAGATCAGAATGAGAGAGAAGTGATCTAACGGGGCCTGTATTCCGAGGACTGATCAAGGAGGCGCTGCAACCTACAACAACCGCTCGATTTTCTTCATCTAGCTTACAATGTTTATATAACAGATTTTCGGTTGTGAAATAATGAGGTGACAATAATCAATAGTTTACACAGATTTTAGTTTCTGAAGCTGGGAAAGAGTCTGATGGGATTGTCGTAGATTCGATATTAAGCTGGAGATTTGCTCTTCGGAATGGCAGCAAGATAGCACGATTCGAATGGCGGGATCTAACTTGCTCTGGTCGTTCGGGACGAATGTCGCCACTCCGACGATCATATGGAAATAATTAAACATACATTCGGCGAGCGATTTGTAGAAATTCAATGCGGATTCTCCTTCTGATGTCTGCGACCTTTTAGAAAGCATTTCTTAGAAATCGTCACAAAATACCTCGTGTTTAAATCGGATATAGAGAATGGGGGATATCGAGTCGCCTCCAAGCTGAATCTGGTCACCGAATACCTGGATCGCCATCCGACGCGCGATTTCCGCTCGTCGGCGAATGGACGCGCACCGCTCTGGAGCTTCCTCGATTAGCGCCAGCGCCTTTACAGCAGCTGTACAAGTGAACATGGCAGAGCTCGCCGAGAAGACGTAACCGGCTCCTGATAAACGTTGATGTTCAACAACCTGCAAGATCATCAGATGAATTCGAACGTCTAATCAATCCTGCAGACCTGTTTGGAGCCACAACAAACACCTCCGACAGAGGCTAAACTGGCATCCAATCGACAACACCAAATTTCCACGTCTTTGATATCGACGCCATGCATCTCACAGGTTCCGCGACCGGTGGCTCCAAGCACACCAAATCCCAGCGAATCATCGAGAATCAGTCGATAGCAATAGCGCTGCTTCAAGTTGACAAGCTCATCGATAGGGCAGATATCACCCTAAGACTTTCAATCACTAATAAACCTTGAATAATGCATAACAACCATACATAGGTTTGGTACACGCCTTCGGCAACAATGAACTTCCTGTGTTTCGACCATTTCGCCGATTTCGTACTATCGGATTCGATCTGTGCTAGAGTCCGCTCGAGATCTTTCATATCATTATGCTTGAAAAACACGACTCGGCTCCTTGATAGCATCAGACCACAGCGGATATCGTGACACACTCCATCGTCGCAGACGATTAAATCGCCTTGATATGAATCACTACAATGCATGCATGGAAGGACGTCATATTACCGGCTTTAGAGAATGATGCAATAACACTGCTGACGGTGGCCAATCCATCAGAATACAAGATGGCTTCCTCTGTGCCGAGGAATTTGGCGAATTTCTCTTCAAGCAAAAGATGGGGAGTGACGGTCCCATAAAATCCTCGAGGGCCACACGACCCAACACCTGGCCAAAACATTAAACGAAAAGAATGGCTTCCTAACATCTAGCTGCCATTTACCGAATTTCATGATGGTTTTTGTGCATTCTGCCTTGACCGACTCTGATGAGGAGAAATCTATGAGATACGTTATGGGCTTTCTCTAAGAAGGAAATAGAAATGCGACAAACCTAAGAAGTCGTATGATGTAAAGTCAAGCTTGGGCTCGTTGCTGCCAGCAACTTTAACTAATCCGTTAGTTCGGCAACTTGATATTACCAGCTGCTTAGCTGGTTCGTATGCAATAGGGGCGAGCGGCTCAGGCACCCATTCTTGTATCAACTCTTCTTGCTCCTAACAACAGTTTATCAACAAGTCCATTTAATTTGCGTCGCCGCTGACCTGTAATGTCAGTTTATTGTGCTCTTTGGAATTCGGGTTGAACCGTCGATGGAATAGCAAGTAAATGATAGTAACAATACAGATTGTCTCCAGGATGACATGACTCGGGTTCTGAACATAGGCATACTTTAGATTAGCATAGAGCGGCCAGACAACATGGCCGACTATCCAATGCAGAACACCGGCCAGAGACGTGTTTGCAATGTCGGCTATCATAGATGAGGAAGTAGATAGCTCTATGAGAGAAATGTGCCAAAGAAGATTGTATGGGCGGGTTACTATAGCGAGGTCAAGACACTGGAAGGGCTTCGGCCACCTCGTAACTCCGTCACTACCGAGTCAATCATTGGCTCTATCATTCGAATGAGACGTGATATGTGTCAGAGACTCACCATCTGCTTGCTTACGCCAACCCCTCAATCGCCTCTGGCATTGTCCTGGTCTCATTGCTGATTGCGATTCATTAAAAGTTAGCCGTTCGCGTTCCAGCAACGATTTTTTTTCGGGAGCTGGATTCAAATCCCCAGACGGTGCGAACCGCTGGTTGTGCATAGTCGTCATTGGAGAGTCCATCATACAGGTCTTGGACATGGCCAACGTGTCTCTGCCGGGTGGCTGCAGGTTGAGCGCGCAGACTCAGAAACTAAAGTCAATCATTACTTAACAGTTGAAATCTACGTCATATGCTGCTGTATAGATTAACCAGACTATTCCCAGTCCGATATTATCCCATCTTTCTCAAAAGACGAACGAGTTTCGAAATGCAACATAGTCTGTTTTCAATGAAGGTTTATCAACAAAACAAGCAAGCTGTCGACACAATTTCGGGAAAGCTTAGCTATAAAGTCAGGGCGCTCCTCGAGAGGCAGAATTCTGGCCAGTCTGAATCCTTTCTATCTGAGCCGCCCTCGCAGATGAGCAATCTTCTTATTCAGGACAATTCGGTACTCGGGTTTTCATTCTGACCTGGATCTGATACCAACTTGTGCACTTGTGCTTGGCTGTCTGCGGCTGTCATTATCATCCTGACATTGTCTGGATCTAGTTCAGCATTATCTGTAGAGTGGATTCTCACTCTATCACTAAGTTGCCCGATTCGGAATCAATCCGGTTCCATGCCTGATATAGTGCCATTCTCAGAGCCCATTGATAATCCCGGATCTCAATATCGCTTTCAGTAATCTGGTGACAGCTGTTGGGGATCATTTCCGATGATATCGTGTTGATCTCCTTACAAACACTCACGCACGTATCAACTATCCAGCTGCCCATGTATCCAATAACCCTACCGATAACGATTCCGACCGTACAACCAGTGGTCTGAGGTTTTCCTCGTCTGGTCCAGTATGACGACTTGGTCGCAGATAACGATTCACCCGAACCAGAGAGGGCAAATTGAGACATCGCTGTCATCGTAACGGCTCTGATGATGGAATCGAATCCCTCAAAGCTTTTCAATCTGCTATACAATCATCTATTATTATGTGTGATGATGAAAGCAGCCTACAGGATCCAGTTGCCACGGATATGGCTGATTCTGATCTTACCACATGCAAGGATGCAGAAACCGGTAGCCTTGTATCGGAAGCATCGATTGAAGAGCGTGCAGATACCGATTGCAATCTTCGAACTGATGACGTTACGACAGGTACGTAGACATATCGCTGTCACGTTGATCAGTCACGGTCTAACTCTTCTTCAGATACCGCAGTTCGTGTTCCAAGTTACAGGAACGATTTAACGGTATGTCTTGCTGTTCATGGCAGGTGGGCAATTTGTTTAGAAGTAAGCCAGACATTCAATCTGTTATTAAAAGGAGCGAATTTATACAAGAAATTAAAGTTAGCCCTGCGCGGTTGGTGTAGTTGGTGAAGTAAGGGAACCGCATCATCGAACATCGAGGTGTCGCGAGCTCGAACCGTTTTGAATAGCATCAGAGCCTGCGGTACCGATATGGTGCGTGATCAGTGATCAATCCCACCACATCGGTAGATCGTTCGAGGCCGAATGGAAAACAACAAAAACCATGATAGATTTGTCATCGTGTGAAGTACCAGCTGAGAGAGCAAGTCGCAGAGGTCCCATAACCGGGGTATATTCACACCAAGAAGCAAGACGAGTCAAAAAGGGTGGAAGATGCTCCGAATATCACTTAGTACGAGTTGCTGTTCATGCTGCCCTTGCACAAGAGGATATTGTGTCGCCTACATCGCCTATTAATGGCGTAACAACCCGAATAAACAAACAAACAAGGAAGATAGTTATTGGTTGACGGAAGATGAGTTTGAAAAGGTGTTAAAGGAGCCAACAAGGAAGAATGATTTCTTGATGATTGATAAAGAAGGTTGTTTATGCGTTTAAATTTTGTCAAGCCACAAATCATCCAAGGAATATAAATGATTAATGAAATAATTTGTATGACAAGACATGTGTCTTCGACTTAAATTTTGAGAAATACTTTAAGTCACTGACGGCGCAAATGCGTGTAAAGCAAAAACCCAATAAGAATAAAGGATTGAATATTCCACATCGCAGAGAACAAATCAGTCCAACGCCTTAAGAGGTTTTCCTCTTGTCGATCAACGGGCGTGACGCATCCTCATAGTCCGGCGGCGACGTCGAGAAATTCCACCGCGAAGGAAATAGCCAATGCCATAATTCGCGCATGACCTCGTCTGTTTTATCAGTTTTAATACCGGAAGCAATGCAGAGATTATTTGACATGTGAAACGATGTTGAAAGAAGTGAGGCTAGAAAAAGATCGAAATTACAGCATGTAGCAACACGTTAATTAACATGCCAAACGAAACACGAACCATCTGGAAATCTGGCTGGATGTGCCGAAAGAGGATGGCCACACGTGCAATTGTCTGGGTTTGTCTGGCTTTTGACCACCCGGAAGCAATTATTACAGACAGGAGCGCCACACAATGATTTCGGCATCAATAACTCGAATCCAGATGAATTTATCGAATGGTTACGAAATTTTGCCACAGAAGGAGCTCTAATGGAGGAATAAAATCACCTTCGGTCCGTGTCGGTCTGCACTAATTGAAATGATCTGTGGATCGACCGAGACCGACGGTAATTTATCTTGTTTTTACAAATAACTAATTGATTTACCTAACGTATGTAGAATTTTTCAAAATTGACCATTTTCCGGCTGTTATGTAAATACACTTTAAACGATTGTTGGGCAAAAATTGTGAACTCCGTCTTCGTAATAGTGTATTGTAGTTTTCACTTTCGGACTTCGGTAAGTGTTCTTGTCATGAAGTGAACTTTCTTTCAATGCCTAGTGACACTTGGATGAACGTTCTATGAAGTTTCGTGAACATTCGTTGGCTTGCATGTAAGATAGCGACCTTGACTGAAGCATTCCTCGACAGTCTATCGTCATCTGATTCCAATCCAACAACAGTTCGGTCCCATGCAGACTTCGATAGTGAGGTTTATTCCTGCAGATACGGATCAGTGATACTTGAAGCATGGATAAACTGAATTTGCAACTTACAAAGAGCAGTAAGCGAATGGCTTTGAAACCATTACTTTTCCGCAATGAAAATCGTGGTTTTGGCATCCCTGGTCGATCTTTCAAAAATGCCCGGCCGATTGCTGCAGCAAACACGAAGTAATTTAAAAATGGCATGACAATAAATCTTACAGTTCGATTCTCCATTTCTTGAAAACTAATGTTGATATGCCGTCGTAATTGCAAACATTTGTCGAAACCTGGGGCCCGGGTTTTTTTTGGCAAAGCACGGCGGGCACAAGGGGTTCAGAGGCGAATGTATTCATCAATCGAATCCCGATTATCGCGACAGCGATCACATGAACGAATACGAGTCTTCTGAGTTTCGGGAATTCAAAAACTTGACAAAAGAACCTGACAGCATCAAGAATGGCGAAATAATATTGACGCCCAGAGCCAGGACCACAACGGCAACGAACGTAAAAGTGATGGTCCAAATTTCCGACAGCAATGAGATGACGAAGATTGCCTGTTTATTATCTGCCACAGTCATTTGACGACCAGGCATTTGACTTCAAGCTGAAAAAGAAAATCGGCTAATATATACAGTAGAGGACATTATCCCCTTTCTGTAGGTGAAAGGTAGTTAACAAGGGGTAGGCCCCTTGTTACATAGGAACAGGGAGATTCGGAATCCGAACCCATCATAATCATAGCTGACCCACGGCCGCTTCGTGGTTATATCCTGGACCATTATAGTTTTTTTTTTGAAAATACGGCGGCAAATCTTGAGCCTGATGTGTTGATTTAAACAACCAAAAACCGCGTCTCGGTTGATTTTAAATGCCAAATTTAGCTGATGTGTCGAAGTCGGCTCAGACTGACTTAAGAAGCAAACAAATATGAGAAGACAGATTTCCAAGATGCAAAATCAGCACGTGTCATTAAATCAAGATTGATATTTTGCATTTGCGTCTAAAGGCCTGCAATGGAGAACGGTGAGATGATAAGCGCTGAGGCAGCTTTGGATTTCTCAAACTTAATCGACTATGAATTCACGTTCGAATTTCGTAAATTAACAAAAGTCCTGGCTTCCATGTTTGGGGTCATCAACGACGTCCGAGCTGAGCAAACCAGATCCCGAGCAGATATAGAGTTGCTCTTCAGCCATGTCAAGCTGATACAAAGCAAGCCTGGCTTTTCTGACGAACCCCCACCTGGAGACTCAACTCTAACCGCAGCTCCTCGTGTCGAGAAGGTCATTGACGATGGCCTTCTTGAGCGCATCGCTAATGTCGATAACCGCATGAGGACTGTTGAGGGTAAACTTGCCCAACTGACCAGTGTGCAAGAAATTAATAAAGCCAAGAAGCTCGCCCGTGACGTCGAATCCACCATGATGAGAGTCCAGGTATGTCATTTGCCCCTACAACTTGCATAGTTTGAGTTAGCATAACAGGTTTTGGAAAGAGTCACTTCAACTGCTTTTGCGAACGCGGCTATAAAGCTGTCGCCAGAAGACCTTAAGAGAAGCTACGAAGAGGACACTCAAGCCAGAAAGTTGCTCGACGAGCCAGATGACATTGAAGTTTCTTCTTCCGGTGACAATGAATCAGCTGAAGATCAACCTTCGAAGCCTAAAACTCGGCCCACTGAGAGACCTACCCGAAGTGGAAATGACGGAACTGGCGGTGTGGACACGTTCTTGGCACTGGCAAAAGTCGAAAAAGTTGAGGCTTTGGTAGCTCGGATGAAGTCTACACAACAAGAATTCCAGATAAGAATCAATCAAGAAAATCACGATCGTGCACGTGAGTTTCACGAACTGAAGGAGCTTATTCACGAATCGATGCACCGAGCCGAGCAAATTTCTGTACTTGTCGAGCGTAGCGAACTTCATGCGACCAAAGACCTTATAAAACAAGCAGAAACGGCTGCACTGGTAGCGCTAAAACAGTGGCAACAAGACCAAATCAATGAGGAGCAGTCTAAAGCCGAGCAAAGGTTCAACGCGGTTCAAATGCAGGTCAGACAACTCCAAAACGTTTTAAGTGAAGAAAGGGATATTGATGCGGATGATGCTCCAGTAGTGGCAGCATTTTCAGGAATTGATAAGACTGATTTGGATGTTTTGAGAGATATGATTAAGAAGGTCCAGATCCAAAGTGTTAGTGGTGCGGCCAATCTAAACAGGGAAATGTCAATCTTAATTCAAAGGGTTACAAGCATACAGAAAGCTATTGACGACATTGTGAGCAATGATGAGCAGATCGAACTCGAGTTAAAGCGCAGCGCGGAAGACTCACTTTATGACCAAAGCATTGAAGATGCACAGTCGTCAAATCAGCCAGCTACGTTTGTTGAAGATGCAAAGCCTGATTTCAGTTATCATGCACAAGAGCAGACTATCGTCGATCCGTCTACAACCGAAACTTCCCAGTTGCCAAAATCAGAAGCAGAGCCGAGCCACAGCTTCAACGAGGGAAACCGGCAAATCGATATAAAACAGATGCGAGGTCAGATTAAGCAGCTATTAGCCTCAGATCAAGCAGCAAAGAAAGTGATGGTATGCGATGTTCGAGCACGTAATAGGCACCTGACCGTATCTGTAGGTTCAATACCGTCTGGCCCTGCAACAAATGAAACAAAGCCTGGACAAGCAGAAAGGCGAAATGACCCGCCTGTCCTCGTTCGTCTATAGCCACGAACAGAGGAGACAACCGAACCCTTCAAGTCAGCATGGGGCTGCATCCTCAACCTCAGCTACAATCCAGCCTGGATCGATACGCGGCGTCGAGCAGTTGGAATCACACGCGGATCGAGCGACACGAGACGCGGATTACCACGTGCCGCGTTACATTGACAGTCATGAACAGCGGCGGATCGAGGCGCTTCCACCTCCTTCATTCACTGAGAACCATACTATTGAAGACACTACTTCTCGAAACGCCATCCTATTGCCGGAACAAAAACCACAGCTATCAACCCAGAACCCTGCAGAAGCAGATGACCTTGCCGATGCATTCTTCCGTCGAGGACAGCGTTCTGAAGAGACACATCACTCAGAGAGCCTGGACGTAGATGAAGCTCAATCGATATTGGCGGAGACGAAACGATGGGCTCAGGTTGTCAATCGGGAACTAGCCGAAATACGCCAAGATATCGCCTGCAAACCGGATCTTGATAGCATCATGGCGCTCTTCAATATTTGGAAAGAGCAGTCTATACTGCCTGGGACAGAACCATTCGACATTCAAGAGCAAACAACACATGCTGTACAGCAGCCACAACAACGTGGCATGGATACGCTGGCGATGAAGCTCTTTAAGGATGTCGCATCAAAAGCAGACAGATCAGATTTATTTCGACTCGAGACGAGAATCAGTCTGTTAGCTGATGAAGTCGATCGTGTAAAGGTTTCTGGTTTCGAGTCTGCATTCATGGATGATAGAGAAGAAATTGAGTCCGCTGATGCTGAAAGCAGCAATAATGATGCAGCTAATCATGCAAGCAATGCGCTAAATCATCTTAAGCAACAGATGGCTGTAATAAATCGGAGTTCGAACGAGAACGTCGCCCAGCAAAATTGGGCTGCAGTTCGCGTGTTCACGAAAATGCAGGATCGAGCATCAACTGCAGCTCTGAACAAAAAGATAGCGTTGATTGTTCAGGATGTCAAGCGGCTGACTAAAACCACAGGCGAAATTGAAGAAGACATTGATACAATCCGGTAATCAGAATGGTTACGTTCCGATAATAACCTGAATTATAATGTAGTGGCTTGACAATGGGCATTCGTAAAAAGATCTCAGAACTGGAGACTCTACACAGTTCTAGTGACAATAATGAAGACGCCATGAAAGACAAAACATTCATTAGGACACTGAGAGCTCGAATCCAATTAATGATTACAGAACTCGAGCAGAAAGCTGATCGAAGCGAGCTTGATGCCAAAGCTGACATCACTGATGTAACTCGGCTTGCATCCCAGATCCATAGCTTACGAAGGTCTACCAGTATAGACCGGGATCTTGCAGATGTAAGTTCTTCGGCTTTTATGGGGTGTCAGAACATAATTGGCAACAGGCTGGGAATGCAACTGAAGTGTCTACACCCCGATCGTCCGGTGGATTAGGAAAGTTGTCACGCAGCAGTATTGTTGCTAATAAGAAAAGAAGCATACGCCCAAAAGCAGCCTCGTCTTTGAACGTAGCATCTCTTGCTCGAAAAGGGATGTCAATTGGCGACTTAGATCAATAGCATTGAGTAAATGCAGCTCGAATGGAGCACAGCAATTTTGGAAATGTCCGATTTTCCAAATTGTATCAATAATTGTTCGAGACTTCGAGAGAAATAAAATTGCGCCATTGGCGCAGCTTTTTGATGAACATATTATTTATGAAATGCACAAGATAGAGGTTTTAACAGGTGTCAACAAACAACAAAGTACTTGATGTTTCTTACAAATTTGGTGCTCGGATCCGATGATACCTTACCATCTTTCTTTGAAATGGCAGCCGAATCTCGGATGATCGAGAGTCTGCGACCTGCTTTCAGGTCTTTAGTCCAGGTGAAGATTGCTCAGCGTCAAAGGTGATTTTAAATCCGAATTTTCTAGACAATCACTGAACATCATCCTCGTTTCTTCTGGTTGGCACGTTTCGATAACGAGGCGTTTGCTGCACTTCATTATCTGATAGAATATCATAACCTGTTCGAATACGATGCATCATTCTCTGAGAATTTCTATGGACTGAAAAGAAAAGCGGGAGCTGCTGCTCTGTACCCGTTACATCGACATCTATCTTTATGTACTCTTGCTCTGTTTCCATATTTAAGAGGCAAGCTAGACGATCAATATCAATTTGTGATAGAGGAGCATATGCTACTAGCCGTACGAAAATGCAGTTTCACTTTGATAATGTGACTAATGCATGAATTTTGTTCACAGGCTGAAGTGCCTTTGTGGGCACGAATGTATCCAATGTTCAAATCTTTATTTGATGCTGCAAATCTACTTTATCAAGTTCTGTTCATGTTTGGGAAAACGCAATATTTCTCTCCACTTCTGCATTTGATTGGAGTGCGAATCGTGCGCTTATCGATTCTTGATGCCTTGCCTGGCTCTAAACCAGCAAACGTGGTCTGTGCTCATGAAAAGTTTCCGCTGCTTTTTGACCTTTTTGATTTAGACGGCTTCATGGCTTCCGTTTCGATTGTTGCATAAGTTTACATCGGTGTTAGCTCATTATTTCAAATGGGGGCTTCTTGGCGGTATCTTTGCTTTCAAAATCTTGGAGGTAATCTAACTCTACTATCATCGGGCAGATTTATTCAAATCAGGATAGTGGTGGTATGCATCTGAAGCCAAACTGAACCCGCTCAAGGTATTTTCTATGAAAACGCCCCTTGCCAGCTCTCACTTTCGTCTGTTAGTCTTTACCTGTCCCACCACCGCCTCCTGTTCCGAAACCTTCACCTTTATCAAGGGTCCGTCTAAGCCGCCAATCAAATATTTGCTCGATATGTCGTCAGATCCGTAGGAATCCAGCCTGCACCCCAACAGGATTCGTCTTCTGTTGGCTTTGTATCTTCAACTTTGTTAGAGATCATGGCAAATGCCCGATCACCAACAGGCAGTGCTCCGAGAGGCAAATTAGAAAACTCTATGAGAATTAGTCTATTTCAAACACCAATTGTCGATAATATATTTACTGTGTATTTTATGGAAATTGTATCATACATCGTTCTGTGCATAGTTTCATCATTTCTAGACGTGCTATGAATCCACCAAGGCAATCGTTGGAAGTAGAAGGACCTGATGCGGCCTGTCTTTCATGTGCTATCATACCTACACCCCCAAAATGCTATCATGCATGTTCACCAACCTCGGGATCGCTGTAATTCTACAACTAGATACGTCGCACGATATTATTAGCAATGTGAAGATAACAGGGTGTGAAGTGGATGCCAGATGATGGCCTCTTATGTAATGAATGTGATAAGAGCGCATATCATTGTCACTTGGTGAAGGTTCTTACTTAGCACTATCAGCTTTAATGTCCTCTAACACGATCAGCAATGGTGGCGATACGACTTGACCATTCTGTTCTGATGCTCGGCGCTGATGTCGTCGTTCTGAGACTGGACGACCCGATGCCGTCTCGGAAGGCGCCGAAGTCGGTTGCTCCAGATGTGTTCAACTCCCGAATGAACGTCAGCCTTACTTTACCATCTCAGAATAACCTGAATCGAATCTTTCCATTGCCCAGTGCTGAATTTGATGGTTCTGCATCTCAACCCGCCCATTGTCGGTATTGATTTTGTAGCGTGTTTCAATCATTGTTATTGTTAGTTTCTCAGTCAGCTCATAACTGTTTATAGGCGGCCCTTTCATTGTGGTTGACCCGGATGATTTCCTGCTTGTTAAACAAGAATCGGTCTTACCCCGGTCCCGTCAGCATCCTCAAGGTCAGAATGTCGTCGATTTGGCCGATTCCGGTGTTAAAGATACAGAAATCGATCCGGATGACGAAATTGATTCTTATGAATCCGCCAGCGGCATCGATTGCCGACCTTGCCTATTTCCAAAACCTGATCGCTGGTCCCAAGCTGAGATTGATTACTTGCTCGAGTCTGCAGAAAAAACGAGCCAAGATTGGAAACGAGTTGCCGATCTTATGAACATGAACTTCGGAACAGATCAACATTCAGAATATACGGCTGAATCAGTTCAGTCGCAGTACTGCCTCATTATTGATGATGGTACTGTACCAACGTCTCATGAAACTCTTCAGAATCGTCTGGAAACATCAGGTGCTATTGCGGGATCCAGCTCGGGGCATATTCAGAGGAAACTGAATGACAATGTCGATGATTCTGATAAGATTCCTTCTTACAGCACAGATTCGCATCGATCCTCTGGCGCTCCGTGGCTCCAACAAGAAATCGATTTCTTGTGGGATTCAGCACAAAGTGCCAAGTTCAACTGGCCTGAAGTTTCCAATCTCATGTCCAAGAAATTCGGACCAGAAAGGCGACGACATTATAAGGCCGATACGATCAAACAAAGGTTTTTTCGAACATTTCCTGAACAAGTGTCATTTGCTTCGGACAAATGTCGATGGTCAAAAGATGCCATCGATCTCGTCCGTGCAACAGCTCGGAGTACTGATTTCGACTGGGATAAAGTTGTTGATCTAATTGGAAAGCAATTTGGATTGAAAAGGACGGCAGTGCAAGTTCAGAACATATACAGGCGTAATCGTTTTGAACACGATCCTCCGAAATTACGGACTCGGCAACAGATCAGAATTTCGGAACAGGTGAGCGTGGGAGGAAATCGTTAAGCAGCCAGCGATGTAATTTCTCATATAGAATCATTCATCACTGAAACGAGACAACTCGAATCTTAAAGGTACAGGGATTGAATTTGATTTTGCTAGATCGTATCAAACACTGGATCTGACAAACGCATCATTCAAGGTGCAAAGGCTTATCGAGGACCTCGCATTCGTATCAAAGCATATTGTCTTTGGCTCCAGAATGAAGTCGATTTCTTAGTGGCAATGGCGCGCAGTGCAAATTTCAATTGGATTAAGGTTGCCGACCTCATGAAACTGAAATTTGGGACAGAAAGGCGCCGATATTCAAAAAATTCGGTTATGCGCAAGTATACGTCGTTGGCGAAGCTTCATGGGTGGTCATTGGACGAGCGCAACGGCTAGAGTGTTCTGGGCAGGTTTGTGACTTTGTGACAAAGCATTATCCCGCTATCATCATTTCATTGATTTTTCCAAGGACATGCCCATTACTGCCCGCGTCATAGGTGCAGTTGGTGAAGTCTGTCCTGTCGCTATAATTGAAAAAGAGTCTGCAGAGCGTCCAGACGTCGAACAATTTCTTAAACATCTGCCACAAAAACGAAAGCGAGGTAGGCCGCGAAAACCATGGAATGAGAAACGAAACCTCGATCAAGGGGTTTGGTAGAATTGTGACAATCCTGCTAACCGTTCTAATTGAAATATACCTACAGCCTGATGTTAACTATTTCGAGGCAAGCGTGGCCGGACCAAGCTGCTTGCCGAACACTGATTGCCATGGCCTGGGCGAGACAACATAGACAATCTAATAGTTCGTCCAGTCGGCCACGACGAAAGCGAAGTCGTCATTACAGCCTCCGCAGGCGTCGGTCCCGCTCTCCTGCTTGCTATCGTCATCTCTCCAGCTCTTTGTCTTCTTCGCGCTCTTCCTTTCATTATAACAGCGACCACTTTATTTTGGTCATTATTCAGCAATATGGTCCCACACGATGCGATCCCGATCAATGACAACCGCTCCAGCTGCATCGTTCCGAAATTCTTCCCAAACGATTCAAGACGCTGCAGGATTACGACCTTGCGTGACCGTGGGAACTGGGAAGACCTAAAGCGGCGTGAGTGTTGTCATCGTCGCCCAACTTACACTATACCGGGCGTATCCTCTTTGAGAATACTGGATTGGTAGTTGATTCAATGAAGCACGTCTGATTCGGCCTAGCTTGGGCAATCCAACAGATGCTTGGATGGTTTGATCTCCTTAGCATGACCTCCCGGGAAGATTCGCGATCAAGATCGTGTTGACGTCATGGAGAGGTTACGATGTAGTGCCAGTCAGTAAGTTGGGTGAATCAAAGTGCCCGGCCGATCATGATTCGCCATTACTCCAATTTACGAAACTTTATACCACAGTATACAGTTGCTTAGATCTGCCAAGAATCAGATGCTTTTCGTATTGCACTCTTATAATCCAGTATATGGTTGCCATTTATCAATAGACAATAACTCGGTAGCATGGATAGACGGGCAAGCAGCTGAAAAGACTGTAGGCGCCATCTGATTAATGGGACACCAAACCATGCCCAATATACAACTACCCAGCCTACTGGAATCCAAACAGCCTCTTGACTGAATTTGAAACAAGGAGCTGCTGGGTTGATAATCACTACAATCTTGATTCTGTAAACCAGAAGGCTATGTTTATACGATTGCACTGGTGGATGTTGGCAGACGTCATCAAGGGGTCCCGCCATCAGGCTTTGCCTTAAACAGACTGGGCGCAACCCGCTGCGTGACACGCCACAAGTCCCAGCTGTAAGGCGTTCAGAGCCATGACTGATCCTGTTTCCAGCCCGTCACAGAGTGCACTTCGTTAACATTTGATTCAGCAGACAGGAACAGAGAATTCGTGTTGCTTGTGTCAGACATCCAATGAAGGTTGAGCGCCCCGTTACCGACGATATGGAACTGCAGCGAGACATCGATGAGGCGCTGGAGAAACTAAATATCAAGCTGCCGGTGCGGCCACGATCCGCCATGTCGTTCTTCATCGAAGAGAATAATGCATGTCCGAACGCGAAGAGCGTCTGGGATAAACTGGACGGAGAAGATCGAATGATGTATTTGGCAATGGAGGCGTCCGATAGAGAGCGGTACCAGCGAGAAGTTAATCTGCTCACAGATCGTCTGATGGCGTCTAAAAGCGCTTACGAACTGGTAACGCTGAACCCGTCATCATTCAGAAAAATTTAAATGTGTTAGTTTTGTGAGAAAGAACGCGAGAATGTGATTCGGGAAATCCCCGGCGTCTCTGATAAATCAGTTGCCAATATTCTCTCGCAACGGTGGTTCAGCTCAGGATATGCTAATCAGATCATGTACGAATGTCTGGCTGAACAAGAGGGCGCCCTTCATGAACAAAGAACGGCGTCGCTGCGAAACCGTTTATTGAATCAATGTTAGAGACGTACAACGTTTACAGACATGATGAGACTGAAGGAGGATTACATTAATAATATAACAGACTGTAATATGCGTTCGAGCAAACCCTTTGGTTTAATAAAAAACATTATACATTCTCACTTGTTAGAATATTGGAAGTATTCACAATCGGTATCATCGTCGCAATTGAAACGATTTGAATTCAGCTTGTATGGACACGATGTGATGTTGAAGGTTATAAGTCCCAGACGGAAACGATAACCTTTTTAGGGCGTTCCTCACTGACCTATAGCACAATTATTTCCGGTGACCAAAATTAAATGATTCAAACCTGGCACATTGCAGCTCAGCGCACCAATCTCGGGCCAGTCGGATTTCCTCGTGATCAACAACATCGGATGGCAGGACATCGCCATCGAACGGTGTTCCTTCTTTCACAATTCGATAGGGAAGAACCAGCAAGGCTGGCATGAACACCTGCACATCGCGATGCCCTTTTATCAGATCCAAGCAGCATTCGAAAGCGCGTTTGAAAAGGCTATCACGCAGGGCGATGTCAACGTTGTCGCGCAGGCTGGCAGCCCTCTCGTTCAATGTTGCGATCAATATGGAGGCGTACATCAATGTAATCTGCTTATCCCTTCGTGGTCGAACTGCATTATAATAAATAGATTCCAATTCCTCCCAGTTACCACGATTCCGGCATAACACCAGACTGGCAACGTAACAATCCTCTTCGGCATGATCGAGATTCGGATCGAACAGCAGTGCACGAATAAATTCAGTATCATTGGCCTGCGGGCCGAGCGATCCTTTCCTCGGCCGGACACGACGCAGGCGTGTCTTATCGTTAATGAACAGACTGAGTTCCGAGACGGCTCGATCTGCATAATCTGCCGATCCAGTTAGGAGTGCGACCTGCGCTAGACGTAAAGCCGGCCTGAAGAACTCGGGATCTTGCTCGCAGAGGGACGAGAACACGGCCGCAACATCATCTATGACCGATATTAGGCTTGGGGCGGTCTTTTCACCATACGAATAGCTGGATATTAGATTCCAATCCGGTTCTGGACTTCGAGCCAGATCCAGGCGCAGGGCGTGTACAGCATAGAGCGCATCGGGGATGGATTGAGCAGCGAGGGCGTACTGGTGCAGAATATCAACCGGCGATGCTTGTAGGCACTCGAATAGGAGAGCTTGAATGTACGATACTCTCGGTGAGGTCGGCAGCCGTCGCAGTAGACGCTGGACGCGTTCCAGCTGAGGCGCCTTGCTGAAATTGCCGCGCGGATCGCGAGCGAACAGCTCGAACAGCCGAAACTCCAGGACCAGTTGATCCTGTACGACACGGTCGCAGGTCAGGGACGGCGCCGGGCTGATACGCAGCTCTTGAATGGAATCCGTCTCGGCCTGTAGTAAGATGTCGGTGCGCTGAAGACATCGGCGGGCGCAGAGAAGCGGCTCTAAGAACGGATCGAGCTCAGCGCCTTGTAGCGAATCGATCGTTGACTGAATGCCCTGTATAAATCCCATACGTTGATGCAGGTAACACCATGCCAGTGCATACCAGGACCGGGAACGACGAGGATATAAACGTAAATCGTATCGTAACAAATCGTTGAGGATGTTCATATCGGATGTGGTCGATGCACATATCCGGGTCGCATATGAGCATACCGAATGCGTATTAACGAGATGGTGAGCGAAATAATCGTAATAGCGACTATAGATATCATGATCATCCGTATAGCACGTTACAAATGGTAACTGGTATCGGGAATCGTAAATGGCGCTGCTAACGAAATCGTCACTGGGTTGCAAATCCGTGGGGAATGGAATCGATGTGCGAAGCTGTTTGAGCAGCGACACGCACCGGGGTGTGAATTCGGCCCGTTCTTCATCATTGAGAAACTGTTCAGCAGCGACACAATAATCGAGCAGGTTTCTGCATTGAGCAATGGGTAGTATCTGACCACTCAGGCGAATAGTCTCGAATCGTTGATGACATTCAAACCGAGGATCTAACGGCCCATACAGACAGCAGTAAATGGCACTGATCGCATCGAATTTGTCACGATCGCGAACATCATCGATGAAGTCCAGACCGAATTGCAGATAGCGCTCGTTACAGCCGCCCTCAAACTGAGCCAGAAACGCATGACCCGCATTGTACAGCGCCACCTTGGCTGAGACGTCACCGCTGACCAGAGCGCCATACCGGCATGCAAACTGGACGATCGCGAGAACGACAACATTGACGACATCAACAGCGAGATCATCTCTTAATGCGAAATAGAGAGCCTGCGATAGTGCTTGAGAGACTTCATCAACAAAACGTCCTGGAAGATATCCCAGAGGTTCGGAGCCCATCAGGTCTTCAACGCACCGACAGAATCGTGCCAGGCCGGCTTCGTCGAACGATGTCGGCGGCACGGCGGCGGCGATTAGCCGCAGCAGGACCAAGTTCGACGCGAACCGACGCCGAATGGTTTCGAGAGCGGCGACCTGAACAGGATTCGGGACGCCGGTGAAGTCGCTTTCGTCGCTAATACAGATTCGGTGCAGGTTCTGTATGCAGTCGTCATCGGAGGCGATCGCGCCCTCACACAGCTCCCACATCGACAGCGACGACATCTGGGAGGAGATCGTGGCCGCCGATATCACCCTATTGCTGATACATTTGTCGCGTACGACGACCTGGTCGCCGATACGTTCGGCGCATTGTGCCAGATAGAGATAAGCGGTCAGATGTCGGCGATAATGTGTGTGCCAGAGACCCAACAGCCAACAGACCCGGACGAAGATATCCGTCGAATGACGCGGCAGGCCGAGGATCAGTACGGCGGCTGCATCCGGGTCGCGATCGAACGTGAGCTCGGCGGCCAGCAGCAGGTCGTGCGGCGACTTATTCAGCGACATCCGATCGTTCAGCGCCTGCCGCACTGATAGCAGCCGATCCGCAGGCATGGAGGGCGGCGGCGCCGACACGACCGCGTCCCAGATGTCCTGGGCCAGTACCATGAGGCCACTGTTGGCGGGCGGGATCGCGGCGAGCACGGCTCGGACAGCGACGGGTTCGTCATACGATCGGGATGGTTCGATGATGGGTGTGCCGGGTGATGATTGATTGAAGAAGATGAGACGATTCGATATCAGACGAATGTCCTGCTGAGGGAGAGCGCTGTGAAGGAACTCCAACAGCGACGCCAGATGGTCGTTGTCGTGGTCGCCACCGCCGTTCGATGATGATGCTCCGGTCTGGGAGTCGTCGTCCTCAGTTGACGGCTTGGGAGACGGCTCCGGTGAGACGCTGCCAGGCGGCTGGGCGTCGCTGATCTCGACCTGGAGAGAAACCGGGGCGGAGAGCGCTTCGAACGGCTGATCTGAAATAGAATTGAGATTTGGATTTCAGGCAGAAATCGAGAAGAGGTGTTTTTTGCATGTTCGAATTAAGCAGGAAACATTGTTTGAATTACGTTGTGAATAGAGCCGATCGATATTGGGAAGTAGAAAGTCGAACAGATTATTGAATGTCACCTGATCTTGTGAATCACATCTCCATACCAGGTCAATCTGAGCAACTGGAATGATCTCGCTGACCACACGGCGCCGCTTACAAAACTGCTCGAACGGAATTCCATCGCCATCATCCTACAAGAAAGTTGACATCTTTCTCAGCAATTGAAACGAATAAATTCGGACCTTCTCCCGGTCTGGAAGGCGTTCGAGCCCATGCTGAGACCAGCGCGCCCTTAACGTATAGCGGGCGAAGGTCTTCAGGCGGGAATAATGTTCGCGATCACCACAGGCTGTGACGATTTCCAGCAGGTTCTGGAGCGCTTTGCCCTGATCCGGTTCATGATGTAAACATCGCTCGAAACATTGTCGTGCAAGGGCCAACAGATCCAGGTTTCGAGCACACGAACCGATTTGTAATAACAGCGATGTATCTGAGCAGCAGGAGAAAAAAAAACGGAGTAAAAATGTGCTAAAATCGAATAAAGTAGAAAGAAATACCTTTCCATCCATCATGAGTCTGCTGGGCCGATAATATATAACAGCTCAGGCCAGGAGCGAATCGTGACTGTCTAATATGCAGGGCGGCCAGATTCTTCAATGTCAATGAACGTAGCAAGATTGCCATTTTCGGAATATCATTGCCATCGAGAGCATTGGATAAAATCGGATGCTGTAAGACCTGCTCGTAACCGGTTTCGGCAGCGGCCAGGTCGCCGCTCCCATCTAGCAGCAGGGCGTTCTCGTAGAGATCGCGAAGATGGCCGATCTGCCGTTCCAGGCCGCCGTCCGAGTCGGTGTCCTGAGATCGACCAAAGGCTGCGATCTGTGCCATATCGACATTGGGATGAAATCGATATGATGATGGAAGGAGGCGCCGTAGAGCGCATTTTAGAACAGCAATGGTCAGGCTAAGCAATGATAGTGAGGATGGCAAGTATGGGTTCAGGATTGGCGGATTCAGCAATGACGATAGACAGATGAAAAACGGGCTGGAATGGATCAGCTGAGCAATCTCACCCCCTGCAATACGAATAATCATCATTGATGGCATCATTCCAGCAGCCAGATATATTCCAGTTCATCATTCATCCTATTGGACACCATGTATTGGCGAGTTCAGCCACCAGACCGAATGTTTCCAGAACCACGATTGTCTGCTGTATTCCTACCCGGGAAATTGCTTGGAGAACAGTTCGGTCTGTGAGGATTAGACGATATTGCTGGGCAAGGAAATCTTGCGGTTTGTTGCACGGCTGTGATCGTGCGTGCTGCGTATCTTACTTTGAGCCACTTCCTCTTCATAAGAACATTGATCTTTGAGGCTAAGCCGCCTCTATTTGCAATCGACGTTTTAGCTTTCCCCAGTCGTGCTCATACCGGCTGCTGTATCAATCTTGTTCGACTAGTGTCGTATCGGTTAAAAGGAACGGTTCAGAGCGACTTTTGCCGCAATATACTGCAATTATGAATCTTCGATACTTTTTATCTACTTTAATAATCGAATTATCAACCGGTTTCGACAAACCATCTAACTGATTGAACTGGATTACCCGAAACCTGCTTGATTGAAAGCGGCTGGGCCCAAATCGTTGCCACCGCAAAACGCGACTTCCGTGGCTTCGTTTGCAGATAGACTATAAAACCGACGAGACGAACCTGTAACAGGCGAATCTGCAGAACCAGAATCTAACATCCTATGATGGTGATAGCAAATGATTGCAGAGCCATGGCGAAGTGGGCCAGCACAGTATTTATTGTTCTGCAACATTTAATAGAAGTAGGTTGAAATATGATATCGAATAAAAAATCCAACAGCACAACAGAATGTCTGGAACGTCAGTAAAATAACACACAGATCGCGCTCGGAACGAGGTCCTGTTATTAACAGAACCAAGTTCACCAGGTTCATATTCGTCCCTATGCCTTCTAATTTCCCAGTTTTCGGATTATATTTAGGTAATCGATGCCTAGCGGAAATTAAAAAATAAAAAATCCAGGATGGTTATGGATAAAACCTTGGACATGGAATAATACCAAACAGCTGTGGCAGTGAGTACAGAAAATTGATGATCTGGGGGATGAAAAATAGCAACAAGGTCTTGGAGAAATGCCCCAAAATCCCAGCAACAGCAAATGTCATTCCAGAATAGGTCGTAAATGTATCACCAACAAAAACCCTTGAAGGATACCAGTTAAATAAAAGTAAAGCCACTGGAGTCATTCAGATTACAGACTACATCAGATCGATTATTTACATGTTGTAGCAATGAAAGGAAGCATCAATGTCATGGAGAAGAAATGCGGTGCCGATTGGAGCCCATCACATTCGATAATATTGTGAATGAGAACAGAGAAGGCGATTACGATGGCCTGTCCTGCTTCCAGGCCGTTGATACCGGCAAATATATTGATGGCGTTCGTTGTGAATACAGCTAATAGAACCATATATGCAAAATATAATACATCTGGGCGTAACTGTCAAACAAACAGCTTCTGGTTGGAGGAAAAGTAACATACGCAGGTCGAGAGAGGCGCCGATAACGGTTTGAAAAGGCTTAGGGATGATAATGGTCGTACCGCCCTGGTATGCGACCAACAACGGAATTGATGCTAGCCCGGGCAGAATCAATTTCGACCTCCATGGCAGCTCTAAGACGTCGTCGGCAAAGCCGAGCAATGTCATAAAACAGATCGAGTGCAACGCAGCGTTATATTCTGCTCTCTATAAACACAGCAGCGCTGAGCACTTCGATAGGCACAGCAGCAGACACGATTTCAATTACATGCGAGGCTGTTTCACTGTGAGCCAGCTGGCAAACCGTGATACATAACAGAAATGCAAAAGCCGGCCAGATCCCCATCGCTTCTGGTCTAACAAAACATCGTCAGACAGCGAGCAGAGATCAACGACGGACGACATTTTCATATTCTCGCCCGGAGTCCCCTTCTTGTTCAGATCGAGACCAAATAGGTTGGCTCGGAGATGATAGTGCTGGACGCGAGGCAGGAGGAGATAGGTGGCCAGGAACCCAGCCGCAGAGATGGCTCCAGTTGTGAGACATTGGGCGATTGTTAAAGTGATCACCATTAGAATGGGATCTGGCTGGCTGATGTGAGCGGCCTCTCACAAACTTCCAAACAACGACATATTAACAGGCACAGATAACCAAGCTTTTACAAAGCACCGAGTTCCGAATACGGCGAGAAAGCAATAAATAAATGTTTAAATCTATAAAAGTGAAATCTAACGGTATTGCTATGGATAAATAATCAAGCTGCAGAATATATTAAAGACCTAAACGACCACGTTCCATAATGGACAGATTGCCATCAATCTGGCGAAAGTGGAACACAGGCGAAGTCCTGCCGTTGAAGAACTGAACTTGGAGCTGACCATCAAGGTCGGGTGTGTATCCGCTCGGCAGGCGACCTAGCGAGATAGAAGCGTCCGCTATTTCTTTGAGACAATCTAGAGCTGCTCGATGAGCGGCGATCTGTTCATGAGCGATGGCAATCACACCAATGCCTTCGTCCAGCAGGTCTCTGATGAAATCGATCAGATCTGCATGAGGAATTGCTTCGAGTATCGTATCGATGTCGTCTAAGACCAGGACACAGCTGGATTGGCTGTCGTTTTTGAATTGTTTGACAAGTTGATTTCTGGCTTGAACAAGGAATTTGGGATCATCCCATAAAGCATTTTCAGATAAGCCGTCCAATAAATGGAATCGCAAATTCGCTCTATGTATATTTACAGAGACGCCCTGCAACCAGTAAATACTTCAAAATGCAAATAAACAACAAATACCATTTTTTGCAATCGCGCTTCATAATGGGACAAAGGCTCTCGAACAGAGAGCAGCGAAACCGATGCTTTCGAGCCGGATAGTATGTTAGCGATTACTGCCGTTATAAAGACCTCTGAGCTCGTAGCCAAATCTTCTATAACTAGCGAGAACTGGTCCAAGCACTGTATAGGATTCCATCCTATTACTGAAAGATCTGCTCTGACCATGATTTTCAATCTTGAAAATGACAGAGCCCGCAAAACTTTCTTAAAGACAGTCAAGAAATTCGACAGAAACTCCTACGGAATTTTTTAACTTGCGCAATATCTTTCTCATGAATAAACGTGGTTTTCCTGGACTGTTTCGTGATTGTCTGATTGCAACCTGCAGTTAAGTTTATTAATTAATCAGGCTCATTTCTTGACTGCAATCAGCTATCTCATGATGGTGATGCAATTGTGGATAGCACTGATCCTGCCTTCGATTTCCGGCAGGGATGCACCGAGACGACAGCAAATTTCATCGAGGCAGCAATTCGCCTCAATCATCTGATTCAGCAGATCGTAACGATCTCTTATCACAGAATGCGAAAGCGAGCTCTTGTCGTTATTAATCAACATGGGATAAACATGAACTCGCCGTATCAATCCATTGGCAATTCCAAACGTTATTAAGCGCCTGATATCCACGACCCCTGATTTCAGAAGAGCACTCGACTCGCATAGCTGTTTGATTCTCAGACCTCGACGTAGCTGTGAATAAAGACAAAACACAGATCTCACGGTGATCTGTAAGACACTAAGTTTCAGAAAGATCAAGCAATCCATTCCACAAAACGGTATTTACTGAGGCCTGTTGATGATTGCTAACGACGTAGTTCATACACGCTGTTTGCATTTCCGGTGCCGAAGCCAGCGCATGAATACGAGGAGTCACACAGTATATGTTGGAGCTAGAAAGATGTTAGAAATCGAGAAGTATGCGCTTGCAAACGATTCCACAATTGGAAGATATCTTGCAGGACAATAAGTTCGTAAAACAGAAGTTGTCTCAGGCATTCCATAACAATCTCAATATCGACGTTTGATAAGAAGGCGATTTTCTTTATACAATTCACACCTACAGCAACTTGAGTAAGCCATGATCAACACTTCATACTCATTAACCGTCGATAAAAGGCAGGATTTGCTGTAATGCTAAATCCCAATGAACTCGAAAAGCGCTGACATCCTGGATTAAGACCGGGACCTCGTGCTGCTTAATTTGTCTCGGGAACTTCCTCTGATGAAATATCTTCAGATTAATTTCCTTGACACACGATATCAAAACTCGAGTGCTACATTGTTTTGGAACTGGTTACCGTATCCAGCTCATGATCGTAAACCGAACATTCATTACAATCCCGAAGACCCTCAAATACCCTGGGCATGATGCTTGAAAGGGTCGCCTTCTTCGCGGGGTCAGAGAACAGCTCATTTTCACGCTGGAACCGCAGTAAGATTAAAACGCCAATAACTGGATAGGATCTACTTCAAGAGTTTCTAACAACCGAGACAGTTTTTTAACGACATCGTAGAAAGGTTTCGGATCCGTCGTTGACTTTAACACGAAGACAGCCTAAATAGAAATCAGGCCCGATCAATGCTGCTTGCGAGTTCATTACATTAAATATTAAGCAATTACGTTCATACTTGGTGTGCTCAAGACAAACCGCACATCCAACAAACTGACGGCCCAAAACGCTCCTGCAAAAAAATCAGTCACATATTGCTAAGGTAAAATTATGATTGGTTTGATCAAGTTGTACAAACAAAGACTAACAAGGTGATAACTCGACCGCAAAGATCCTCATCGGTAATGAAGAAGTCCGAAATGCTTTTGAATTCCTCGACGGAGAGCGTTCTGCTTATCGGGTTAGAGAGACACCGACAGCACACCATCGCCTACTCTGCTGGATGCTGAAAGGTAATGGTTGGACCGACATCGTTATCGAATTCGCAGACACAGATTGCTTCCATGGATCATCTGCAGACGACACGCACTTCCAACAGCACAATTCCGATTTGCCCCATTATGATCTCTTTGGTGGTTCTTAAGATGGTTTCTGAAAATGTCTCGCTGCCTATAGTATAAGTACACTGATAACTTGACCAAATGCAGAATTTTGGGTTATGTATCAATTTAAAGCTCGACTTTTCCTGATTCACCTTTGGCAGTCGATTTCTCCTTTTGCTTAGAGCATTTTGATGTGGAACTACTCAAACTTGGTGTGGATTTTAACGGTGATGTGGAAACTTTTCCCTTGATGATATTGTCAAGGAATTTCGAAATATCCTGAAACAAGCTTAGACTTTAGGGTGCACGTTTAGTGCTGACTGTTTACCTGCTTAGTGAAATCGCCCGCAAACAGAGCGAATCTGGATTTCCTTGGACTGAAAAATACAAGTTTCATCTTGTCAAGAGAATCGATCCCAAATGATGACGTAAAACTGTCGTTATTTTGCCCTTCAACCCAGGAAAATTTACACAATCTGGATTCGGTAGCTTCAGAGACTTCGCTAAGCGCTTCAAGCTTGTTAAAATCAGAAGAGCCAGAAGCAATCCCAATTGCACATAAAGCGGAATTGGCGTCAAGGCAGTGAGCTTTTAGACACGATTGGTCGTGGAGCTGAGGCAGTTTCAACTCAGAGGGATCCCGCGGAAGAGCATGTTCAAGAATGAAGGCTTGGGCCTTGGCTTTGTTTTTACGAAGGTTTTTAGCAAATTTCAGAGGTTCGGACGTTTTGGCTGGAAATACGAGAAGACCTGAGCTCCCAGTAACCGTATACTTTTTGAAAAGGTCTTGGCTGGATTTGGCGCTGATCTGACCGACAACCATCCGGCCCGCAAGATTAACTGATAGAGACTACAGTGCAACAATCAGATTGGCAAATCACCAAAGTTGAGGTTTAGAATGGTCAAACTAACCTTGAAGAAAGCGTTAACGTCATCATTGGGCATAAATAGCAATGCACGAGGGATGTCAAGCTTCGAGAGGAATTCATCGATATTAGCTGAAGTGATTCGTTTCACTTTGGATGGCAGATTCTGCTTGACAAACTCCACCCTTAAAAGCAAAATTTGGAATATTGCTCCAAAGTAAAATACCCATTACTCACATAGGTTTCTTCTCTCGTGCACCTTGATACTCACTCGGAGCCCCGTTCTTGAATAATTTAATTGTTGGAAATCCTGAGATTCCGTATCTTTGTGCTAAGATTTTGTTCTTCTCTACAATACCATTTCAGAAAAACTCATTTATGACAAAACAATATACCATTATCCGCATCAACTGCTACAACTTTAGCGATATTGCTAAGGGATTTGGCAACTTTCTCGTAAGTTGGTACCAGGTTTTTGCAGTGGCCACACCAAGGAGCATAAAACTTCATTCCCAGTCATAAGCCGTCTTACTACAATGCAGCATCTGATTGGTTACCTCGACCAAGACAGGGACCTTTGAATTTAACACATTCGCATCGAAATTCGTAGAGTCAACCTGTATGACTTTGGACGTGGGCGAATACAACCCCGCTCCGGTTTGGGCCAAGGTGAAGGATATCGCTGCCAGCACCAACAGTCTGATGATCATATTCACAACGAGTCGCTATAAGATTGCCTAAGGTGCGTAGCAGACTTTCAAAGCAACGTGGTGATGGACTGAATGTTCCAGAGCGTAACGTTAAGCTTCCAGGGTTACTTTATCTACAATAAGAAGCAGATTCGTCTAATGCTGATTAGAGAGGCGCCTTGAAAATGGACAACTGTTGCCGAGTGTAGCTGTACACAGAGGGATATCGGATATTGCCCATTAATACATTCCGAGATGAAACAATCTGATTTAGAGAAGGTTGGGCTATTAACCCCTGTTTAAAACAATATTATCGTCTTCTTCGTTTTGATTTCGGTGGAGATGGCTCGAAATCAATTTTAAACTCATCCGTCTCAAAAGATTGCCTTAAAATGCTGGTTAAAACCAGCTCTTTGTCATAAACATTAAGCCCCAGAGACGTTAGTTCCCGATTCTGATCTTCCAAACCCGGCATGGAAATTATGAAAACATCCTTTGACAAAGTACTGGGATCTTGGTCAACAACACTGCCGCCTGAATCCGAAAATAAGCACACCCTGCCCTGAACGAGAAGAAGAACACGTACCAGAGCATTCAATGATCGGTGTGAAATCAGCTGGTTTGGGATTACATTCAGGAGCGATCCAGAATAACTTCCCACGCAGCAGAATTCTCCTGTTTTCGGCCTGCAACGAATCAGCCAGCCGAAAACCAAACTGGCGTTCGGCTGCTTTATCAACAAGAACGTATCGATCCGTTTCTAACCGAAATCAATACAAGCAGAAAGTGAGTAAACATACTGAGAGGTACCAATAAACGTGCCAGATTTTTCGGAATCAAGTAGCCATTCATCAGTGACGATGGCTTCAGCGGTTGCCAGACCACACATAAACTTTAAAAATGTTTAAACAGTTTCAGCAATTGAACGTATCAGTTCCTGACCTTGACAGTACGCCGAACTTTACTATCACATACGAGAATATCAGCTTCACCAAGACGATCAGTGATTGAGCCACCCAGATCCGATACAATCTGAAACAAGGTCAACATAAGCAGATGGGATAATGACACGATTGACCGACTTTTAGCAAATCATCACTGGCAATTCCAGTGAACATCACAATTGGCTTCCGATTAGATCTCACAATCGACGTATCATCAGATTCTACTTGTTCTTCTTTTGGTTGGTGCTCAGCAGGTTTAGCCTTCGTCCGTGGTTTCTCCTCCGAGTTGGTTGACGGTTTCGTCGTTTTTCTGGTTGAAGCCGAATCGAGCTGGTCGGCATTCACATCTTCTTGTGGTTGTGATTTCTTGCTCCGTTTCCTACTGGAAAGCGAATGTTCTTTCTCAATCTTGTGGCGAGACATCTCATCATCGTCTTTCGTAACATCTTTTGTCTTCGGTGGGGTCGCATCGAACCTCGCGACGCCGTTAGGTTCAACAATAGGTGTAATGTTTCTCTTGTCAGCATCAGCAACTTTCTCGTCGTCTGGTACTGGTGTTGCTCTTCCACTTCCAACACCATCCGATGCCTTCTCGTCAGAATCAAAGCTCGGCATCTGTTTGGGTGCAACCAGACCAACACGCCGACGCTTCCTGTTAGTGGACAATTCTGTGCCAGAAGTCGCTGATATCCGGTTGCGCGACGATGACGGAGTAGAGACTGGAATCGTTGCCGAATGTAAGATGCTTGTAGTACTAGGCTGAGGTGCTGGACCAGGTAATGGTTCAGGAGATGTGATTTCTTCACATTGCTCACCAGAATAGCCGAGAGGAGGGGACACGGGTTCTTCCTCCTCTTGATTTCCAGATATTGAGCTTCGACGTCTGATTGGAGGAGACGACAGCGATGCAGCAATATTGCTGGCCGAGCGTTTAGGCACAGGTGATGTTAACAAGTCCTGCTGTTGTCTCAGAGGGAGCACGTCGGTGGCGCTGCGTTTCGGAATAGGCGATGTAATCATAACATCGCTTGCTTTGACAGCAGACGCTTTCTGATGCAAAGAAGGAGAAGTGACATTGAGCTCATTCCGAGGAGAAGATACGGCAGCATCGGGGATTGCACGTTCAGGAATGGTCGAGAATGTAGCTTCCTGCTCGTCTTTCATTGGAGTTGAGACAACAGGCAGCGGCCGATTGCTGGGTGATAAGAAACCTGCTCTAGCAGGCGTCTTTGATAAAGTATCCATTTTCAACGGAATAGAATCGGTTTGCGATACGACTTCAACGCCGGATGGAAGTCGAGCTGGAGGAGTTTCTGAAGGTCGCAATGGTGCCAAAATTGGGGAAAGAATCTCAATCGGATCGGTTGAAGATTGTAAAACAGCATCTGTATCAGACAAACACTGTTCTTGTAGTGATTCCAAAATCTGAGTGCTCTCTATTTTACTGTTAGCCTGATTCCAAGATTAGTTATGCACAGAGATGTCGACAGAAATTTGTCAACCTTGTGAAAGTCGATCTGAAATCGACAATCTAAATAAGAGGCTTCAATTAATCATGGCAGCTACATCCCTGGAATGTCTACCTTCTACATTGATGATATTTCCAGCTAGTATCTGGTAGAATTTGTCATCGTGTGGGAGATCTGAGTCCGGTCCTGTTAATGATGACATCACTTTAACAGAGCGGCTTTCAGATAACCTGGAAATCCATAACAGGTCGCCTCCACCGAATTCTAAGACTCCATATAAGCCCAAAGTACCTAACTGGGAAAGGAACCAACACACCTATAGCAGCAAACGATGTTTGGCGGGAGACATCCTGAAGGCGAACATCTGAGCTAGAAAGCGTACCAATAGAGCGCCTTCCAGGTTGAATAGTGTATGTGTGCTGATGTCCAGGCTGAACACAGCGAAATATCGCCAGCTGTTGCTCATGACCCTGCATTTATCATAAAAGCGGCGGAATCACCATTGAATTTCCCTGCAAAACAATTTGCGTAAAAAATTCGAAAATAAAATATTTTTTCGACTCATTCAGAGATGACGTGTTTATTCGATAAATGACATTTATTGTCTGGACAATCAGCTGAAATGTTATTTCGAGAGCATATTGGCCTATTATCGTTGCAGTGTATTTTCCATTGACTCGGTAAAAATAAGAGTCAGATACATAAGCAAGCCACGGGCAGACTGCAACAACGCTCGCGCATTCGCATTGCAGGGATTTCTGCTTTGCAGAGCTCATCTATGGCCTTCAGCATTCAAGTCGCTCTGTAGGTTGGTGGGCGTGGCATTCCAGGACGTGAAGATGTCGTCCTCTGCCGGCTCGAATATATTCGAATCGGTCGAGGATTTGTTCCAGCGCATTGCTGAGGTTGATGAAGATGGCACGTACGAAGATTTGGATATGCTAATCCGGGATGTCAGCGACCTGGTTGTGCATCATGTAATCTGATTGTGACATCTGCCTTCTGTAGAATGCTGAAATACATTCTTATCAGGTCCGTGAGGCAAGAGATCCCAAAACAGCCTCAACCACCGCCTGTTTTATAATTGAGCGCTTAATTCCTGCAATCCAACACTACTCCGAATATATCCACTGCAATGATTCCTTCAAAGCTTTGATCGAAATCTTATTATCGAGAATAACGCGACAGTCGTTTGATCTAGCGGCGCAGAAGACTTGTTCGTTCGTGGTCAATTATCTTAAAGGTCAGTAAATTTCGGGTTCAAGTCAGTTCTCCATCTGGGATTGATTTGAAGAGCAGATTCGTATCTTATTGATGACAATACGATCATCATCGAAAGCTTTCTTGAACACTTGGATGCGGCTCCAGATCACTGTATCGAATGGATTTCGTCGCTAATCACCAGCTCGAATCATAGTGAATGCCAAACAACAATCTGTGCCAAAGTCTTCGATGCTGTTTTGCCATACTCGGAATATGACGACGCTGCAGTGGCTCTTTTAGCACAATGTTTTGCAAGACTTCCTCTTCAATTAATGTCAAAAATCGAATCGCTCTCTCCCGAGATCCGAGATCGCCTAATACCTCAGTTACCTGATTTGATTCGATCTGCGGATAGTCCACTGCTTCAGGGTTCTTTCACCATCCTCGTCCATCTTCTCGCTAAACCCGAGCCCGTTCATGTTTCTGTTGATTCCATCGCTGAAATTCTCGATTCGGACTCTGCCTGTGTCATTTCAGTGCTGAAAATGTTCTATCATCCTGAAGCCTGTCAAATTCTTGTACAATTCATTACGCGCTGCTCGGATCCAAGTCCAGATCCGGAACGGCCCGAGACCCATCTCGCTATTCAACGTTCATTTGTGGCTGTCCAACTCTTAACTCATACAGAATCACAAGTGCTCATTGAATTGCATGGAGCTTCCATTGCTCGTCTGCTATTTACTGAAGGGCTGAATGTCGATTCTGCCAACCTGTTTCATGTCGGTGCTCTTCTATCACATTTGTTGACTGTAAGGCCTACTGTAATCAGCCAAACATTCCTCCTTGTGTCTCCATTGGACAGTTTGCTTCGGCTGATTTCTCAGCCTTCTATCGCTCGCGTCCTGGAACTGATTTGTGTTCAAAAGTCCTTATTTCCATACTTTTCGCGCGACCGGATTGCATTCCGTTTAGTGGACTCTGTCATGGATAGTCCTGATTCTGAAGCGTCGTTGGCATTGGTTGTGACAATCTTCAGCAATTGGGCTCAAATTCCGGAATCACGTTGTCTTATAATCCCCGAACTTTTAGATTATATTGAATCTAAACCGGGCGACTTTCGCTCAATCTCTTTACTCTCAGCTCTAGCTCGATTTACTGCCAACCGAGTGACACTCCATGAGTTCGGTCTGTTATCAATCCAAGAGGAGAATAACGAGTTCCAAGAGGCATTCTACTCGCGGATCTCCCCATTTTGCCAGCTGCTGTGTGACGATGACAACTGGAACAGATCCAGCAGATTCTGCAAATATCGCTTGTCGCTGCTGTCTCTCATCGTCCAGCTCACTCTAGCATGCAGCGACCTGACAAGGATCAATAAGACGATATGGAAGCGGCTTTGGGAATGGACTTGCGACTCTGGAGTGGTTCCTCTAGCTCATACGAAACTGATTCTGCTTTGGCGTCTAGTTTTTTCTGATGCCCAACAAATCAAAATGCTGTTCTCGGAAACGTCTTTCTTGGGAGACATATTGAAGTGGAGCGATGATAACTTGCCACCGTCCACGATTAAGAGCGTTATGATGGAATTGCTGGAGCATGTCCTGGACTTGATGGACAGGGATGAACTGGAGTCTGAAATTTTAGGTGAATGGCCGCATGACAAGCGATTTGCTGCTGCTGTTGAAAAGGTCACTGCAAGGAGGCGTGCTTTGGAGCAGCAGACAAAATATACCATAGACCAACAGACATCTGCTCGCCACCCGTCGATTGTAGAAGTGTCATGAAAGTTTAACTGTATTATATCTGTCTGAGAAGCATTATATATCTTGAATCGCCAAAGTATGAATGGAAAAATTTACGCTCGATAACATATCCTGTCTGCTCGAGAAAAGGCTTCAACCGTGAATAATAATCATCAAATAAAACAAAGTGTGATGGTAACTTCTGAAAATCGTAATATTTTCCTACAAATTGATCTGGATTTCTCAAATATTCCTGACCCAGTTGAGTATGCAAATGACAATAAAGATTCTGGTTACCTCGGAATCACTTGTTGACCTGTCTCCAACACATTCCGACTCTTCAAAACGCGGTTCGCATTCAAGAATATGCATCGGAATATGTTGGTGAATATGGCTATAGAAAGGAGTCGAATGGCATGAAGTAAGAAAATCAATGCTGCTAATAGCATGAGCATTGTCTGAGACATAGTCCATAACAGCAATAGGACCTGCTTGATGCCATCTTGAGAAGTACACGCCTGCTATTAAATTCGATACAAACAAGAATACTAACGAAGGCAGATATAAACGTCCAAACGGCTTCCGAGTCTGGAATCGGGCCTGAAGGTTTGCAATAGCGACACCACAGAACATGAAGCACAAAGGTAAAGACGGCAAAATAAATCGAAATTCCTTATGAGGGTTGGCCGAGAGCAAAGCAATCATGAGACTAATTAACGCCAACGGAAACCAACGTCCGGAGATAGATGCCCCCAATATAAAGAAGGGTAAGAATGTGCCTAGCATGGCAGGCAGACCTTGAGTAATATACCAGTGAACTGGATGTGTTCCTGATATGAATCCGTTAAATAATCGAGTAAAGAGCGGTAATGATCGAATTTACCATACATAGCAGCACCGCTACATCTGCTAGAACCGATATTGAATTTCACAAAATTCCACATTGTAAACGTCCACGTTCTGTAGTATAGGCAATCGACGAGAATCGATAGAATGAGAATCGACACGCCGATAGGTAGAGCCTCTCGAAATACAAGCCGAAGTCGATTGCGACATCGAACAAATAAATGAAAACAGATAATTAACCAGAACAACGCCTGCACAGTTTGAGTAACTTGAGATTTAAGGGGGCTGGGGAGGTACGCTTGCAGGACGAACGACTACAGTAATTGCAGCAAAAAGAAGGGCCTTCTTCCGATCACCAATCGATTTGAGCGACTCCGGCCAATAATAAAGGGTGATTATAGTTAGTACGGTTTCCATGCTATTCGAAAGAGTTCGAATGATATTGGTCAAGAAGAACCAATCCATCACTTGACAGAGCAACTTAACCATAATCAGATAATGCATCAAGTCCATTACAGAATGATTACGGCAAATCCTGCGACTCTTTCATTGAACCATTTCGCTGTGAGTTTGTAAAGATATGCATCGCCTATCGTAGCGATTACAGCTTGCACAACACGTGGGCCTATTTTCTGAAATAAACTCATTGAGTGCCTGGAAAACCCTAATTTTGAGCGATGCTGACAATGACGGAGGGCGAGTCGATCCCAAGCAATGCTGTTATCTTGAACAGAATCGCAAACAGTCCCGGGTATGCAAACCCACGAATTCTCGCAAACGGTTTCCATTCCCAAGTTTCAAACCCATATCTAAAAACAGGATGGTAAACTTCGAAGAATTACTCGAACTAGTTGTATTCCAACCCGAAGACGAATCGATGTGCGATTTCAACTGATTGCCAGAATTCATCCGGGTCGAAGAACGTTCGAACAAGATAAACAGCTGTGAAGAGACGGAACAGGAACAAAACCGAGATGGCCTTGGTCCCAGAGATGCCCAGCAACCGGACCATGACGTATGCTTCGAGCCGCTTTCAGCGTCTCGAGACTACTCGTTCAATCGACAGACAAACCTGACAACTGTTAATCAAGCGCCACGTGGTGCTATCAGAAGCTGCTCGGCAGCTACCCAGACACGATCGGAACGAAAAAGTTCGATCTGGGGAATTCCCGCACCTTTTCTCCTCCTGATCCAGGTTGGTGGTAGAGTAGAGCTCATTGAAAGGGCCACTAATAGGCAGGCAGGCGGTACCCGATTCAAGTAACGTTATCGTTTGAATGTGTCGACCTTTTATGGCATGGGGCAAGACGGAAATTCTCAGGAGCGCTTTATTGCTGCTGTTGGCTCTTATGATTGTTCAACCAACGAAGGGTCGCAGCCCTTGAATAGGGCTCCTGCAACGCTTTGAAGTATTTTTTTGCGAGTCAGTTGGTATTTTTCGTGATTTCGGAAATGTTGGATGTGAATCCGACATTTATCGCACTTCCTGCACGACCTTTTAGACCTGGATCGAATCGTCGGAACTTTGCTGGACTGGATCCAGGACTCAACCGCCGACCGAGATGTTAGTGTTCTATTCTGATTTCTTCGATGCTAAATGAAACTTCAGGAATCGCAGATCCAGGTCGCCACCATCAAGGTAAGCAGATACGCAGAATGATTCTGTATTGTTAAGGACATCCCTGTTTAGATCGGATTCCTCGTCAGATGATTCTTTAGATCGACATCGACAGTATGTCGAGTAGGAAAATTAATGTCCTGTGGAATCTGACGGGTTGGTTGTTTCAGTCGCCGGAGTCGGTCGCCTTCTAGTTCGGATTCCGATTCAGTCGCTAAACGCGAAGCAAGGTCAATCGATCCAAAAACACTTAAGCCGTTGTAGAAATTGAGTTACATCAGGCGAAAAAGAAAAGAGGAGAAACGATCGAAGAAAAAAGAGAAGAAGCGTTTGAAGAAATTGGAAAAGAAAGAAAAGAAATTGTTAGCAGTAACAGATCGCTGGGGAAAGTAAGACACTGATGGCTTTCATTAGTGTACATTATTTGGCCCATCTCGTTGTGCAGGTATGGCGTTATTCGTGCTTCCGATAAATTCCAAAAAGCTGCTGAATTCGACGCCTGGTTAACTGAAGTGAAAAAAAGCCCAAGAGTGAGCTTGTCGCTTAGTGAGGAAACTGATTTGTTTGCTCAATTTGTTGAGGATTATAATACTGCAACTTTTCCTCACAAAGTAGGAATCATCATTAGCTCAAAATATCGTCTAAACTCGTGATAGAAATATTACGATTTGGCAACTTACGAGAATAAGAAACGAGAGCGCAAGGATCGACAAAAGAAATCAGAACCAACCCATCATCTCGATACGCTTGCAGATAATGATAGTCCTCGAATCGATAATACTGAGGCAATAGAGAGGCGATTACTTGAGAGTGAACATCGCCAAGTTGAATTGTATGGATCCTCCAATGTGTGTAATGATGCCCCTCAAAATAATTCTAGGTTGTTGGCCTCTCTGCACCAAGCGAAGAATGATAAGGAGTAAACTTGTTTGGCTGTTGTTTAAACAATCTTACTGACTATTTATTGCTCATTCTTCCTAATTTTGAGACTCCAGCAACTTGAGCCGATCTTCTACGTCTTTCCGCCATTCGGAATCGACCCCTAGCGACTCCTCTGTAACAATTAAATCACATGATATATACCTTTACACTGTCATCTATACTGTGATTATAATTTTACTTTCTTACCTCTCGTAAAACCGTAGCTGTGCCTCCGGGGTGTTCATCGGACGAGGAACTACGATTTGCAAATGATCATGATGAACTGGTTTTAGCTTGACGCTAAATTTGGAGAATTTTGGAGACGGGGCGGGGCTCTTTGCTGTCAACCGTCTTTCTTCAACAGATACGGGTTTCTGCTCTTGATTGTCAATCGGAATATTTTCCAAGTTTATGGTTTCTTCAAAGAATTCTTTCCCGCCAAGATCACCGAACGAGTCCCGCCTGTTCAATATCATTTACTGAAGAACAGCGCCCGTTTTTGATGTCTGAATACTTTTTTGGGGAAGGCATCACAGAAGATGCTTGAGGATTTTGGAGCGTCACGAATGAGGTAATCTGGTTTGGACTGTAATTGTCATCAAACAGTAGGCGTCTGGCAACTTTGATGTCCCGCTTCGTTGTAAACACTGCCTGCCACCTATCAGCCAAATTGCCATATTTGTTATGGCAATCGCTCTTGGCTGGGATCGTTTGAATTGTCCTGTAAGCGCCTCAGGAAATGATACACTAAACTGAAGATATTACCAAGGAAATGGTTTATCAGCGTCCGGCATAATATCACCGAGGAAGATTGCTATTCCATATTGCTTGTCTAAATCGGTGATCGCGTTGGAGTAATATCTGCGATGTCAGCTGTATTGAAATGTTTCAGTGAATTTTACCGACCTTTTTACTGCTGTCAATGCATTCCCAACGATGTCGAAAGCCGAAGATTCTTGAGGAGCGGACGATTTCAATGCGTCTTTGTGCATCGCTGCTGATCCGGCGTATTGCAAAGCCTGGACATAACGTTATTTTCAATTTCGCCTCGAGGTGATCTGAACGAATTACTATTTGGTCACCCTGGTTGACGAATAGGTCTCGCAACGCCTGATCCAAATCGGAGTAGTCCGATAAGCTCGATTTGGCATTTGAAATGACGCCAATTTGAACAAGTTGTTGCATTATTATGACTTTCGCTAAGCAAAATTGAGCGATATTTGTTCTGAAGATCGATTCAGCAAAGACCAGTGAATACTTGGTATATCTATACCGATCTAAGCAATCAATGCAATTGATGCGAACGATTCCCTCTTGCTTCGAATCCGGGCACAGTTCCGTGTTTGCCGTCGTGTATAGATGGGGAATGTCAGCGATGGAAAAGAAAGTGATTCGTTGCCCAAGTTTACTGATCAACTCGGATAGCTCACTGACAACGTGAGCCTGCCGATCTTTAGCTTGTAATAGATCGAACGATTGGAACATCAGGCATTGATCGGAGAAAATATTAGCTTTTCCTATTGTGGAAATTGATTCTTCAAACAAGTTCCCGACAATTGTTTCTTGAGGAACACTTTCTTTCCTTTTTACAAGGCTCAAGCAAGTAATGGGACCCCCGTATGATGCTAATAAGCAACGGAAATGGTTTATGGTCGTCTCAAATGCTGGTTCTTTGTTTGTAATCTTGATTTCGGGTCGAGGGCTGAAAGGATCCTCTTGCGCCCAGAATAAGGGTATTGAACCCCTCATAAACACAATAGAACAATGAGGCGTTTGTTTACGTTGATCATAGAGGCGCTGGCGATTCGCTTGATTCACGATGAGTTCACTCTCGACATGATTCGCGACGAATCCGTCTTTCGACATTCCTCGACGGTTATATCGTGTTCCTGCGAACCTTCGCGATCTTCGTGCAATTAAGGTTAAACTAACCATCATGCCAGCAACATCAACGTTAGCTATCTGTGAGAAGAATCCATGAATTAGGGCGGGAACCCAATTACTGGCAATAGGGATCAAGTCCAGCAAAGCTTGTGCCAGATAAAAGTTCCAGGCAAACAAGTCATTGTAGTTATGGATAGAAAACACGTTCCTGGCTCTCTCCGAGTTGAATTGCAGGGATCTCGTTAGGTCATACGAATAGCTGAAATAGAAATCTCCAGCTGAGATATCAACGCTTTTGAACAGCTGCTTCAGCCTCTGATGATCCTTGTTAGCAGCATTCTGCGCTTGGTTTGAATCACTAGCAAGCGGATGCAGATGCGTATCGCTGACAGAGTAAATAAAGTGCCCTGCAATTTTGCCCACCTGAACTGGAATCTGTCAGTATTCTTTGAGTTCGCCGTAAAGCGAACCTGGATCGCTTTTGTTGCCAATAGAAGGTAAGGATGCCCGAGAAAATAAACGAGGCCCAGCAAAGCCTCAGCTGTACATTTGATTTCTAGGGCATCGTCTGTGGTTTGACCACTTAGTTCTTTGATACGATCCTGGACCTGATAGAGTCGAAGTTCGGGTACTGAAGTCGTGACAGAAAGCTTCGATCCTGATTTTTCGAAGATCAGCATCTGATGGGACTCGACGGTCGCATGAGCTCCGATCACGACGCAATACTACAGCAAATGTCATCGCAGACCGGGCTGACAATGCGTCTAAACGACCTTCTTGTTCTCGAATACAGTAAGGCGCCGATAGATGACGGTGTTCTCTCGATAGACATCATCGACGACCTGGTCGCAATGGGCCATTCTAAACAGCTATGAAGAAAGCAGCCAGAATTTAGAAGGCCACGCCTCCACTACAATGACCCTCATCACGAATGACTGCCGACTGCCTGCCTTAGTAAAAGACAGTTTGCAACATTGCAAATGAGGTAACATGAGCTCGTAACATAATGCCCCCTGGCTCACCCCGACACCCCATGGCCCATGTGTCCATGTGCTATGCCAGTGTTCGCCTTCTTCACTGTATAAATTTTTGTCATAACGAAAGATATTATAGGCAAATATCTTCAGCATCGAATGACATTGAATGTCTGCAACATGCAGCGTCAGACGATGGCTGTCGCCACGGTGGCCATTGTGGCCCCTGGAGTTGAAAGTTAGCCTTTGCAGAGGAAAGCTGGTTCTGGTTGGATCCATTGAAATCGTTGTCAGCGGGGGATTTGCTCCCACTGCTATCAAGCTGGAAGCCAGCTCGGGAGCTTCACTTGGTCGCGTAGAATATAGCCCATCATCAAGTAATAGTCAGAGAACGTTGCTGGGATGCAGCCCTGCTATCGAAACAACGCATCTAAAGCTCATTATCCAGAAGCCTTATCATTCGCCAAAAAACCTTTGCAATCAAGTGCTCATCAAACGTCTTACAATCCACTATTCCTTGCCTGGCTACAATCCCAACAAGAATGATCAGCAACCCAACGAACGCGTTCAAGACGACGACGTGGAGGAATTCATAATTCCTGTCAAATCATCACCTCCTGCAGTGGATCAACATCCAATTACTAGTTATCATATCCTGAGAGGCATTTGTACAAAATCTATCGCACGACTACGTCAACGCCTTTTCGAATGTGAACAGCTACAATTCAAAGAAGAGTGCGTCCGCCTGGACCAGTCGATTGTCATTCTGTCGCAGCTCATGGATAATGCGAGCGAATTAGAGCACAACAGACTTGCTGCGATTCGCTTAGATAAGGAATGTGAGAGGAACCAAGTAACGGGGATGTTGCTTGAAGTGTGTCATCAAGTAGAGGAAGAGATTGCAAAAATGAACAGCTTCGATCCGGTTTCTTTACTACATTCTGACCCTATCCCGCAACCTGAATGTGAACAGAAATTGAATTCATTGATTCAAGAGCCAGAGATAAAAGCAGATCCATACGCAGACTTGGAGTTTTCTGATGACAAACTGTTGACGTTGGAACTTGATCGGAGCAGAATGGCGAGACCGCTGTACGAGGTATTCGGTCATAATGCCATTCAAGCGCTGTTGTCATCATCATCGGTTAGCGACAGACTTCAAGCTGCGCACCATTGCTTAAGCAAGATTCGTTCCAACTTACATGATCATCTTTATAAATCTGCTGCAGAAAGGTTGCTGAGCATCACATGCTACGATACTTCGTTTAAGATACGGCAAATTTCATTTGCAATCGCAGAGGTTGTTTTGGAGCCCGGTTCTTTGATTTCCAACGCGTGTCATTTCCTTTGCGATTCTTGCAAGGATATTCGAAACGACGCTATTTGGGTTCTGACTAGAATGTGGTCAGAATCGGAAGACAGGCAAATCGTTATCAACCAGCAACTCGTGAGAGATATTCCTGATGATGACTGGAGACAATACTTAGGGCACTGCTTCGCTATTCACCGTTTGATTACGCGATTCGGTTGCTGTGAGCTTAGCAAAGGCAGTCGAGTCTCTTTATCAGTTATAATGCCATTTATCACACGAGCACTCCAGAATCAGCATCAATCAGTCCGAACTGCTGCGGCTGCTATCTGTAACGAAATTGAACAAATCCTTGGTCATAGTGCGATTGAACCTTATCTAAATAGAATTGATCCTCTATCAATGCTACCAAATATTGACGAACCAACAGATTTGCCGAAATCAAATTGTACAGACAATGTCAAAGAATCGAGGAAGGATTCCGATCTGCCTATAAGCGCAACATCAACTCAAGTGATGCATCTGCTACCAACAGCCAATAATGTGGAAGAATTACTGCAAATATGGTCTTTCTAATCGCAACCATGACGATAAATCAGATGGCAACATGAGACAATATTTCATGAAAATTAAATCAATTGGCTGCAAAAAAGTGCAAAAAAGGACAGGTATCAGATGATACAATTTAGAATTGTATAATATATATCAATATCAACAATAAACGGGTTGTACGCTCATTGTGGAAGGAAAACAGCGAATTCTGATGCAGATCGAACCAGCGACCTACTGAATAATGGTCCGGGAGACCCGAATCAGGTAATGCTCTAATGACTTGTGATGCTAGCTTGTTCGCCTGTAGGTGAATGCACAGCCTTGGTGACAACTGGAAACGAGTTGGCGTTCATCATTGATTTAATCGATCTTTGCAAAGGTCTGGTCATCGAGGCCAGTTTCTTCTCAATTTCTTGAATGCGATTGAACAGTTCCTGGTTCTTATCTTTCTCTTTCGCCCACAACGTTTTGTACTGATTAATAGCTCGATCTTTATCCTTGTTGGTCATGCGTAGTTCGTCGATTTTTCGACGCTGTGAAACGAGACGATTGTGCAAAGCATTATTGAGCACCCTTTTCGTGTGCGACATTTCTTCCCCAATCGATTGACTTTCCTTATCTCTAATTGGGCCATCAGGCGATGCAGAAGCACTGTGTATAACGCTGGCGGCTAGAACCAAGGCGGGCTCGTCAAATTCCTCGCCAGCTGCGGCCCGAATCCTCTTCGCCCTACGACTGGACTTGTCATTGGGCGACTCCTTGGCGCCTTCATCGTCATTCTTGCCATTGTTCCTGGTCCGGTGTCGCTTGGCCTGGCGCGGATCGGCGATAGGTAGGGGCTCCTGGCTGATGGTGGTCATGGTGTGATGGTTCTGGAAGGTTTGCCTGTGTGTGCGATCTGTAGAGAAACTGCGAGCTCGGGGAGCCCAGTCTGGGGCTCTCTGAACAACGAGGTCGAACAGGTGAGAGGAAAAGGGGTCGGACGCGGACCCCGTCGCACATATCGATGCAGCTGAGTGCGTCGTTTGGGGGTAGCCACACATTCACTCACGCACTCCGTCACGGACTCGTCCTATTTGCTGCCTGCCCTTGACCAGGGCGTCGGGCCGCTCTCTTTCTGACTCTGACACAAGGCCGATGAGCTGTCTCTCTTTGGCCGGTCGGCATACAATTTGGTGAAGCATTCTGTTTCAATGGGCTTGTTTAATTAAAGTCGTTTTGAATTCTCGGCTGTCATATTGGTGATATGAGATTGCAAATATGTGCCTGATATTGGTGGTAGATTCCGAGCCATCTAGGCATAGGGCGAGCTCTCTTCATGTTCATCCCATTGGTGTATTCCTGATCATTCCGGAACGTTGCCAGAATTGACCTTGCGCTGTCGGTGACAGAACCCTCTGTTGATATGTTCAACAAACGATTCTATTCCATTCCATTCCATAATTATCATGTTCTTCACTCTCTGCAGAATCTCAATATCTCCTGTAGTCATATAAGTTAATTTATGGCTCGATATTCTCTAAATCTCATTCTCAACTGATGATAGCAGCACAAGTAGTCTTTAAATGTCTAACACAGCTATGACCCTGGTCATATATTCGCCACTGAATTGTTTTGTTTCAAGAATGCTATGATAGCTGCTGATATTCGTATTATTTTGTATGTTGCTATTACAGTTGGCATTATCTAGATTTAGATCAGTTGGTTTCATCCAATAAACTTCTAAACATATCCAATGTAACTAGTTCGACTATCAACCAGTTACGATCATCCAAGGCTTTTGAACATAATGGAATCTGTTGCTTTGCTCAAGATCATCTACGGGCAATGCTGCTCACAAATTCGCTCCTGGCATCGACCAAGTTCCAAACCTACCAACAGTACGTCCTTTGAAGCAATCCCTATAATTTCTGTAGCGAATAAACACGTGATGTGATCGATAATCCCATAGATTGATTGAGTTTGTTATATACACAATCATGTTACTAATTACACCATGATTACGTTACAACTCTCTTTTAACGAGCTAATTGAAGTATCACCAATCATGATAGAGAATCAGCTGGAAGCTCTTGTGATAGTTTAGCGACGTTCTGCGATTCCATACATTGGCGAGCTTCAAAATCGTGTTCGTTAATAAATAAAAATTCGGTAATCAAGACGGTACAGTAGTTGAACAATCACTATTGGATTGAAGCTCAACCAGGAATAGTCAGTTTGAAAACCGCGAACACTCTCAAAAATCCGATTCCAATCGACCAGAAGAATCCATGATACTTTTCAGCATCGTTTGCAGACAGGACTATATGTTGATAGATGTCTGCTTTCGGTGTTCTGACTGATAGTAGATAATGTGGCTGGAATCGTTCTACAGTAGAGCCGGATTGTGTGAGCGCTGATCTTCACCTCTCCGCAGTTATCACTATTGATTAACAGCTCAATATTGACATCGTCGTCGTGTTAGCGTCCGTCTACGATGACATCGGTCGGTCGCTGATAATCGTCACGTAGCTCTTGTGCTAATGCCTGGTGTAGAAGGAAGAGCTCGAGGCGGCCCAGCGCCAGCTTCAGAAAGAATCGTTCGAGCTGAACCAGATCCAGGCCTTGCTGGGCTCGAAAATCGCCCTTTTGCGCCGCAATCGTTTAACGGAAGCCGAGATCGAGGATGTCACCGACGATAACGTCGCTTTCGTATCTGTCGGACGCCTGTAAGCGTTGATGGGCTTCGATTCGAGCTGTGTTTGCTAACGCGCGCAGGTTCGTTGCAAAGTCGCTGTCGGAGGTCAAAAGCGACATCAAAACGTCAAATGTTGCCCTGGAGGACGACCTAGCCAGGCTCGAGACGTCAAGGTCGCATCTGGAACGCGCCTTCGTTGAGCACAAGGACGCATTCGCTGAGATGCTTCGTTCGCAAGCTTAGAATGATCGCCCTTCGGCTGCCATCGCCTATCGCTTGCTAATGTCATATCTTTTTTGCTCGCTTCAATTGTTCAATCATTTTTTTATAATGAATCGGTCTATTCAGTTACCACTGCTATTCGAATTACAGACTTTTTCTCTTCGGGTTTTAATCAGTACTGCTGACTAATTGCTGAATCCGACATGGTTTCTGAAATTGAAAATATTTCTGGAATCTCGACAAAGCTTTTATCGTAAGACGCGATATTCGACGTCATCGTCATCGTCGGATTCGTCCATTGTAGGTTCTGGGACAGGATCACCATGTACCTGATACTGTCGATATCTTGATTCGATATCGTATTCAGCTCGAATTGAATCACTCATAAGGTGGAGAATGATATCACCCAGATCTAAACAAGTCCATTCGTCATTGGCCTCGCCTTCTACACTTAATCTGGATCCCGCCAATGGCTGCTGAATGCGGCTTCGTGTTTCACGGGCCACATTTGTCGTTATCGCTTGCAGATGGCGCATCGACGCTGCTGATGCCACCACCTGCAGAAGATGCTTTCAATATAAAATCACAAAACAATCGATCTCAAATTTAACGTACAAGATAATTACATAAAGTCGACACTTGACGAACATCGTATATTCGTACGGCGACGGCGCGATTCTCGTCCAAAGCTCGCAGCAGCTGTGGTAGTGTATAACGTCTCGTCTTGAACGTTGGGAGAGCTGAGGCCGGCAATCCAGCCAAGCCAGCGACCAGACGTCGCTGATGCCGAACAACGCTCAGCCGATCCTTGTTATTCTCGTACCATTCGCGTTGCTTCTGACGACGTCGTTCATCACGATCGATGTCAGCTGCATGATCAGCGGCAACAGACGTCGCCAACGGCACCAGTCGGTCAGCAGTCGACGACACCGCCCTGATCCGTGAAAATGCCGCCAACATGGTAATGACGGCAGCACCCGTAGGGTTTAGGGTTTTGGGGTGGCCCCGCGACCCCGACGGTGATGGCGCAGCCCCCATTGCATTGTCGCCTTCATCAATGCACGTCTCGGAGCAGAATCTCTATCATCTTGGTCTAGGCGATGTCCAGATCCCTGTCCGGGTCAACATCCGGGCCGATTACGTCCAGGCGTTCGTCGCCGCTGATGCCCGCCTCATGCGCCAGCTCCTGAACGAAATCGGCCGCCGCTTGCCAGCGATCGCCTTGAGGACCGTCCTGCCGTCATCGACGGCCGGCGCCGATTTACCCATCCTTGTGAAAGGTCGGTTGTAGATTGAGATCCCGCTATTCGACGGTCCAGAATGACCTGATCCCAACTGGTTTTTGCAGCACCATCCGTGTCGTTGACCTATTTAGTGGAACCAGTAAGTCGGTCTCAGAATCTCGACATTATCACTGATTTATTAATCGACAGAACTCGGCGTCCTACCAGCTTTCGGTCCGTTGATTTGTTGAGGGCCTCGTACGGGCCCTGTTCCCGCTGGGGCAGTTGCTGATTCGATATGGATGCATAGGCGGATCAGGGTCGACGTCGATTGAAGGTCTGTAATGAGATGATTGTGGTCCATGCTATTCCAGCAGGTGAACCTATCAATTTATTACCACGTTCGGATAATAACACACTTATTACTGATTTTATTTAATATCTCTCTGTCTACATGCGTTTGCTAATCCGGTCCCATTTCTGTTCACCGCGCTTGGATATTGGTTTTCAGGCTTCGCTCGAACATCATATTTTGTCTAGATCGCATCTTTAATTTCAAATGTCTAAGATCTCTCACAATATCTATCTTTTGTATTATAAAGAATGGCGTCTCAGAATAGATCTATATATCATGATATTCTTGTTAGATGATCAGATTGTAACAGCTGGCAATAATCCCAGCTGTCTACGTTCATATTGCAACATGGAGCCATAAATCTGATCCGATATCCCAACATACATAGCATTACCATCTGGGCTCCAATCAAAACCAGCCATCTCCCCGAAAAAGTCCACCGTCTGGCTCGATTTCAAATCGCCAGCGCAATCATAAACATGCACGAAATCGGCAGCTTCGGCGACGCCCAGGAATGCCCCATCCGGACTAAACCTCACCGATCGAATAGCTGCTAACTTGGCCCCCAACGTCGCCGTACTGGTCGTCGTGTTCCGTAAATCCCAGACCCGGCACGTCCTATGAACCGCTGTTCAATCATCCAGGGATCAGTACGGCCGCACAGGTTGAGATCGACCTGTCCTGATTGCCGGTTGCAATCACGTAACGATTCGGATGCCAGCTGGACGCGAACGAGAAGTCGTGATGACCGGCGAGTTTGGCGACCTGCCTGTCTGAGCGCCTATCGATGATGTATCCGATGGTGGAGTCGCCCACCATACATAACAGGTTCCCATCAGCTGATCCCGAACAATGCTACATCAGCCGTATATCAGTCAATGGGTCCAGAAACGGTCGTACTGGCTCCGATTTCGGAATTACATTGACGGGTGCATCGAAATCGTATCGTTTCAGGGGTTGGAGTGTGCCGATATCCAGGACTTGGACGAAATTGTCGTTATTGGCAGCGTACAGACAGGCGGCGCTAGACGTCAATGAATTGGAGATGGAGTTCTCAGCCGTCGTCAAACGTGAGCGGTGCAGAATCTGGCCCGAATCCAGAGCCTGTACGACGATCTCTCCGTGAAATCCGCCCTAAACGCCGTCATGGCGCTCCTCAGCTCAACGACAATGATTGGGAATGTTACATACAGCGAATAACAGACGACCATCATTATGAATGGTGCTGATAGCGATCTGATCCAGTGCTCCAGCACCAGATAGATCCAGGACCAGCTCAACCGTCTGCCGATCCGTATCACACCGAAACACGCGATTCGAATCTGCGATCGCATGTCACGAATGGTCCTGGATGTTGGTCCCCGGACGACGACCTACTCATAATGAGGACAGCATCAGATGACAGAGCTGAGATCAGATGTCGCAGCTGAAAATGAAGGATCGTGGGAGCGCCGCGTCGCGTATTCCTCACGAACTGCATGTACGTGTCGGTCTCGTCAACCGCATCGACAGACTTCAGTGCGAATATCAGCAGGATGTCTGTAAATGAAGGCGGCGATTACATGGTTGGCGGGCGTCCCCGTCATCATCGCTTCCTGATTGTTGAATTGCAGGTATTTATCCATACGGGTCTTCCTATAGCTGGCTCGGGTCATATTCAGAGCCGACCATTGAATCCCTGAGCGTTCTGAGCTTAAGCAGACGATAGGCAGCCGTTTGTAACGGACCTTGAACATCGCCGATCAGATCGGCCATCGGGGCCGTGATATCCTTGCAGTTCGAGAGCGGCCCGCAGCCGCCTTCCAGCGCGTCATTGTTGTCGAACTGGATCCCGAGAGTCAGTACGGTCTCTGTGTTCTGTATACAGCCACCGACCTCGTGTGTGGCGTTGTATTCCGATACAATCTCAGTTCTTATTGTTGGGCCTCTATCTGGGTAATCGACGGCCGTGTCATAATCGACATCAATATGTTGTTGGGTGGTCCGTTGCGGGAGGCTCGGTTCAAGGCCCGGCGGCGGTTTCGTCGTTGGTGATCGGCGGGAAACATGTGAACGAAGGAGGCGAGCGCCAATCCCCGCCAGGTACATTCGATATTAGATCTGGTTCAGGGATCAAGCACGACCCACACGATCGTCCTCTATCTATATAGTGTATCTCTCATCGGGTCATAGGCCCGATATCTTCACAAAGTTTTTCCAGTGATATCCGCTGATCTATCTGTACCAAGACTCAAGACTGAACGTTATCATCCGACAGCGTCGGCTGTAATCATCTCCCCATCTGCAAGTTTCATGTAGTATTACGTTACAGATCTTATACTACCTGTTTCCAGTGTAACGTAACATCCAGTAATGATGCTAAATGAAGTCGCCAATATGAGACTCTCGTGATACGACCTCTGGGTCCACATTTTGGCGTGCGAAATAAACCATCAAGTAATTATTTCAGTGCTGCACAAACTTGTCATCGTTTTCGACCGAGCCTTGGCCTGAGATCGGTACGGTCGATGTCATGCTAGTTAGATCCATGAAACTTTGCGAAATCGAGCAACAGTTCCCGAAAGCGTTGCCGTATGATATCAAGGTCGAGCTTCGACAGCAGGGCGTCCTGCCGCCTCGATCGACGTCACATCGGCAGCAAGAATCGTGCCCGATCGAGGTGGCATCCATGAGTCCGGGAGCCCCCGCCGACCGGTTGCATCGTTTAACGCAATCGACCTGGGCCGACCCGAGCCAATTGCATTCGGCTGTTCAGACTGATATCAACGAGCTCGGCGACTTGGTTCTGGCATATGCTGAAAACAACCGTCTGTATAAGGTCGGCGACGAAACTGCTCGGAAGCACAACACAATGCGAAATTGAGTCTGCCAAGGTGGTCCGAGATCTGAAGCAGGACGTGATTGCGGCTGAAGATCGAATTCGTGCTGATCTGGAGATGAGAAGCGGCGAGAGTCATATCACATTGCGGACGTACTATCTCGTGAAACTCGAAGAGGCACGAGCGCAAGCCGATGCCGAGATCCGGACTGCCGCTGATCGCAGTCTCGTCGCTATCGAGAACGTCCGCAAAGAATGCGATCAGCGCGTTGCTGTAAGCCGAACGTGGATTGCAGCAAACGGATCTCTAATGATGCTGACAGGTTCTGGAAGACATTCTGCAAACGAGGATTTTCCGGCAGCAGTGTTCGGATTCTGCTGTCGTCGATGCGGATGGAATCTCAAAATTGCTATTGGCGTTCTGCGTGCAGCAGGAAATCGCACTAGCTTTAAAACGTCAAGAGTATGAGCAATTGAAGCAATCGATCAGGAAGGGTCGGCCTTTTGAATCCATGATTGTTTGTTCATATTTCATAACGTTATGGTCTAGATTGCGAAGAGAAGTCGAAACAACCAGATCTGAATATAGAGAAAATGCAGAAAGAAAACCAAGACTTATGCGAAGAGATTCGGGCACTGCAGGCCTTGTCAGAAGTTCATTTGCAAAGAGAGAAAGGCAGGCAATTATTACATATCGCTGTGGGCTTGTATTCAAACTGAGATGATGGCAGACGCTCTGCAGAGGAAAGACGACGAAATCAATGCGCTTCAAGTGCATGTCGCTGAAACTGAATCGCAGCTGTTGTCTGCAAAGAATGAGGTCACAAGATCCAGCGTGGCGTTATCTGATGCTGAAACGGCATTCCGGATCGAGGCCGATGACATTCGAGCGGCAAAACAGGCTGAAATAGCTTTACTTGACGGCATCATCAAATCAAAAGATGTTATACCATCAGTATTTCTATCATTTCTATCTCTCACTTGTGTGATTAGGCGGAAATTGGCCGACTGAAAGCTGCGGCGGCTCTTGCAAATGCCACAACGAAGAGAAGGAGGCAATCGGTGTCCGGCTCAAAACAGCAACGTCGCCAGTCTTTTCAGCAGGATGATCTTGAGGCGTTCCTGCTGAGGAATAACTCGCCAAAGCCAATCCCGAATTCGATGGAGTCGTTACAGGTGAACATGATATCACCCAGGCGGCAGAAAGGACGGTCGAATACCGCCATCTTACCAGATAGCGTCCCAGAAGCTCTTGGGAAATTGAACTCATGGCACGTTGACAAACGTTCAATAGGATGAAATTCTTGTATTTATTATTAACATATAATTACCGTTATCATGATTCTAATATCTGTGAATTGGAAAAATTCAAAGAGAATAATGAGGTGCGAGTTATGTCAATAGGGCCATAAGGTTCTTCCTGGGTAATTGCCACCATACCCACCGTCTTCAGAACTAGTCAAAATACATTAAAAGCTCGGCCTGAACGAAAACCACAACCACCTAATAATTGCAGAAAGGATAAAGCAGCGTCGCGACGAGATATTTGAATGTTGGGGCCAACGGCTTGCTCGATGAGGGAGTGAAACTGACACGTTATGCTGTCTTTGGGAGTTCCTTGAATCTGTCGGAAATGTTGTTCTAAGATGCTACTCCAACTCAGTGTAAAGCATTCTGACAACACAATGCGATGTTACTTTCGTAGAATTTCCGTCGCCCGATCGATGCTATCATGATGAGAGCGATCGGCTTGTGCTGGATTGATTTCGATATGAGGAATATCTGGTGACAAGTTTAGGCGTAACCTGGGTATGCTCAGCCAGAAAGTTTACCGAATTGGCTTACTGTCAGATTTAAATCAGGAGTTTGGAAATCGCTGATGCCGGTCTCATGAATTGAGCTGACACGCCTACAAGATCACCATTGTAAAATTCAATTGAACAGAGAACATGTTGTGCATACCTGCTTTTGGAATCTAAGGAACCTAATGATTTCATTGATACCCGACGCATGTGTTGAGGAGATAATCTAACGTCTGAGCCGAAGCTCCTAACGTTGGGTGACAGAAGCCCGATTTCATGGCCCAAAAATGTATTCCCAACATTTTTATCTTCATCGACAGTGAATAAACTAGCATGGCGTGCTTTCTCGATGGAAATATTTCCGCTTCTAAAAGACAGAAGATCTTCATTAGCTTCGATCTGGATTAAAAGAAAGTTGTCATTTTTGTTGCCACAAGAAAATACAGCAGAACGTACAACAGGCTCAAAACCACCTGGAGAAATCGGCGGCTGTTCAAAATCATCAAGTCCTACAGCAGGCCCTTCGATTGGGTACCCACGACTCGACTCTACCTGTGGCACTCTATCAGAGCAAAATATAAAGCACGTTTAACACTGACTTCATAACATGCTTGTAACAATTCAGATAATTCACAAACTGTCGAAGACGTCATGCATCGTAACAGGTTATTTGGATCTGAGTACGAAATGAATAGATACCAATAGTCAAAAGTTTTCTTATATACCTAACGATATAGAAGCTTCGTTAGGGGTCTGCGGCCGAGTCGTAACGATTCTGGAAGTATCAGCTAATTCGTGCTTCAGAACATCGATGTTGATGTCGATTTTCGAATCCGGTTTCGGTCGGTTTCGCTTGCGCTTGCGAGATATTAAACTCACATTAAACGCGTCGGCTGTCGCTTTCGAGTGAACCTGTGGTGAACAATGTAAACGAAATCTAGAAACCGTTTATGTCATACGGAGCCTTGGGATAGTCTCCTTTCATCTGGGTTGTCAACGATAATTTCTGGCAACTCTCCGAAATCATCATGCGCTAATAGGTCTGGATTTGGGTCTGCTAAAGAATATGGTGCTTCACTTTCATCTACAATTCTAAGGAGCAATTTTAGCACATTAAGTCAAAGCTTTGGCATAAGAATGATACGCGAGAGGATCGAACAATGTCTTTTCTAAAGCAACCATGGTATCTTGAGGTGGTAGGCCGGTCTCTAGATCCAAATTGATGTGATTTACTAAAGCAAGTTTCAGTCGCAAATCTACAGTACAATGGATACTTGCATAGGTTGCTGTCTTCCATTAAACATATCTCGTCTAAGTTTGATTGGTTGAGAAATAAGGCAGTCTCCTTTTCCATTACCATTTCGAAGCAATCTAAAGGAATCGGCGGCAGGACATAATCGTCCACATCACAGACAACATTAATAGTGTCAGATCTGTAACTGCGGTTAACAGCCACAAGAGAACATTCGAGTTTACTAACTTTGCCTGAACACAATTACTAGCCAGATTGACACTGCTTGCAGTAACAGCTAATTGCACTCTCGATCGAGCCTAGCACGTTTTGGAGAAAAGAAGAGCAAATCAGGACTAACAAACCTCTGTTGCATCTAAGAGAAGATACCTCGCTTGTTTGTCCATAATCCGACAGACGCCAAGAAACAGTTGAGCTCTGGCAGGCAAGGCCAACGGGATCGGTGGCTGTTCAATGCTTTTGCACATCTCGGGAACATTACAGCTTAATATCACCTGACAAGATAAGCGAGAAGAAACCCATGGCAACCGAATTCTACCTTCTTCGAAAGCTTATGAAATACGGTTCCGGCCAGCCTGTGAAGTTTCAGAACTTGTACGGGAGCTGGCCTGGCTGCTTACCAAAGATGGCCAAGAGGCCCTCGCTTCACGAATAGTTCAGAGCTGAAGTACATAGCTTAAGAGAATGAAGAGGACACCTCATCCTTTTTCTACAACTTTAAAGGTGACAGCACAATATGATAAGAGAAAATAGGGGCCCTTTTTCATGTTCCAAGACACAAGCCATCCACTGGAACCAGGGGCTTTGAACGCTTGCGGGTAACATGATCACTGTAGTCAAACGCTATATATATCAACATAAATGTTCGATAAGATTTTCGTTGGCGCTACGCAAGTGAAGTGATGTCATCGGCGGAACCCTTTGTACATTTACCTCATTCTGTCACAGATATTCCCCCATATTTGATTTAATATACTTTATTATACACTGGCGTAGACCTTGATGTGACAGTTTCAGTAATAATATCTGAAGACCTCCAGAATTTAACAATGACTAAAATCTCGCCAGCGACGCGCTTCTCTGCCATGATCTACCACATTTTTGAATTATCATACAGGTAAAGGTTAAAAAAAACCTCGGAATTGAAACCAGCTGATGCCATTCGATCGCGGATTCGCTGGGGGCGATTTGCTTGAATTAGAACGAGAAATAGCACACCAAGTGGCGATAGTAGTTTATGAACTTGTGACAGGAATCGATCGATAACCTATCTCAAATCATTCTTATGAATTTTTCAAACTAAATTTCACTAACCTCTACACCATCAACACCACCAGCCCAAGCAGCTCGAATGTCGTGATGGTTCAGCTCGTCCTCTTCGGAAGGTACATAAGGCGGATTGAATAGCAGAATGTCAGCTTTATGTCGTAATCGGACGTCAAAAGCAGAAAACAGATCGCATAGAACAACATCTCCGACAACCCGATTCCTTCAACAGGTATCATATACAACCAATTCAGCAGTTAAACGTCAAACCTTACGAACGTCTGATGTGCTATATTAGCCGCATATGGATTCACATCAGTTGCAATGAAATATGGTCTTTGTGATGATAGTCTTCTGATTAAATTCGATAGATGAGATGAGACGATTCCAGTCCCAATACCTTTACCGGATTTCAGAATCAGCTCCAGCTGGGAATCTTACCATACCGATTTCAAAACATAATTTTATGGGATTTCGAAGAAGATTGTGAATATGCTGCTCCAGTACAGACATCAGCAAGAACGTGTCTTCACCTTGATAATGGCATCGATAAAGTGCACCAGAGTTTCATAGAAACAAACGCATACCCATCTCATACACGTGATTAAAATCAGAACATTTGATATGATCAACATTTGGATCTGATATTTTGCAGTGAGCATCGTTGCTGAGACCATCATCCAGCGCCATTGCTATCCTCTGAGACGAAAAATTAAAGAAACCAGCGACAGTTCCATCATTTCAAGGGGAAATAATTGCGCAGAATTTCTCGCACTTTTTTCGATATTTCAATCTTTGTCCAAAAGTTTGAAAAGCATCAGCATTAGGTACCGGATAACACAAATCCCAAATGCTGTTTACTGAACTGTTAATAATTCTAGGTATATCGGTAGTTTGAAGCAGATTTAAAGAATCTGTCTAACTTGTTTTATATTAGTGGTTGCTTTACAAGAACCACAAGCTGTTTTGAGAATACAGGCCCATTACTGAATACTTTGATTGAAAGATTCCAAACATATCGTGGAAACGTCGCCTGATTTGCTGGTGACGATTCTTGCAAACGATTTGGGATTACAACCTCAACATTATCAATATAGCATTGTCCAGGATGAATCCATTGGTTCATTCCATTACGGCAGGCGACATCTTGTTCAAATACCGGTGTATAAACGATTCGGCTTCGATTCGGCTCGCCAGGAATTGTTATAATTTCTTGATCCGCACGAGTTAACGAGCTAGTTAGAGTGATATTGTGGGCGAAGAAACGTCGTTCTGTTTGGAAAACGATATGAAGCATGTTCGAAGAGCCAAGAAGCAAATAAGGACGCTGGTCGCAGAATAACAACGGTTGAAAACGACAACTTGAAAAGCGCTTCCATCCTTGATATGCGGTATACAGCCCAACCGGCTCTGCAAACAGACAGAAGAGCCATAGAACTGAGGTATCAGCTGAATGTTTCACATAATACGTGATCGATGAAAACCCGATCATATGAAATAGTACAGCAATTACAGATAACATGGCACCCTGCTGCTTTCTTAGCTTGCTGTCATCCAGACGATTATCCAATATAGGATACATGTATCTGCCCAAGCATGATACAAACGTTTTCAGGTCGGTTGTATCTGGGTTTATGTGTAATACTGAATATGACATCGCATCAGTTAAAGCCATTATGCATAATCCAATTAATGAAAGGATTAGATAGAAAAACGGCTCAAATACAGCGCTTCTTATCAGATACGAATACGGTGGATGCTCTGAAAAATCGACATAAATCTGTATAATGTAGTCGACCTTCCCTATCTCATAAGCAGCGTTGATAGCTTCGTCGCTGGAAGAATATTCATCGTTAGCTAAAGCGAGCGGCCATAAGTTCCACGAACGCCATTCAACGCCATTCTTGTCATTATACGAATAATGCAGAATGAACTCGTAATTGAACTGCCTTTCAGAGTCCTCATTACTGCTTTCATGTTCAATAATATCGATCTTGTTAACCCGACCCTGGATTACATCGTACTTGGTTAGATGTCGATGTTGGATATATGCCTGCCTTAACGAATATGCAGCAAGCAATAAGCACACTGAAGATGATAGAATTAGAAACATATAACGACGTGCCAGTTTCCGATTCAGAAATCGCTTTCGATATGAGACGCGTTCCTTGAATTTCTCTTTCCAATGCAGAGACCGATCTGGATCTGGATTTGATTGTGTCCTACAGCACATCGCATACCTATAGAAGAATCAGTATCTGAGCTATGGTGCTGATTGCATACCAGAGCGAAGGCTGAGTCGCTAGCCCTTGCCATGCTCGGCAGGTCGACGCCAGACGACATAGACTCTGCACATCCAAATATTCAAAGACCTCCAATGTCAGCTCGGTCGGTAGCTGCAATGACCAATCGATAGTGCTAAGCATCTTCTCATAACGCATTATGTAAACGTTTTGGCAATTTCTTTTCATCAATTTCCCGAAACCATGATTTCTATCAGCTAACGTCTATAGCATCTAGCCCTGAGCTTATTCATATTCCGTCTACCCGACCAAATTCTACCCATAACGGCTGCTGAAGGTGCTTGGCCGCCATCTAATGCTATGCGTTAATGAGTGGTGATTGCTTCGAAGATAGACCAAGCACAGATACGCGCCTAGCATTAGCCAGGTCTTTATTCGTAGGATTCTGTTTGATGCAGCAGCGATAAGAACTGCATCTATGATGGGATGGGGTGTAATGGTGCGATGGGGTGGGTTGAAGGCCGCGGATCTCATCATTCAATCTTCCATTATGAATACAGATAATGATGGGCAAGAGGTCGACCTGGCCGACCTATCAGTCGACGATTTGAAACAGTGTGGACTTAGTCTTGATGATATCCACGAGCTGAAACAGTCGCTGGGGAATCAGGATGACGATCATGCTGATCTAATCGCTGAGCTGCGAGAAATTCATTCCGGGTCGGACCTTGATGAGAACGATCTAAAGTCGGGCGAAGATGATCTGAAATTTAGCGATGACGAAAATATTGAACTTCCCAGTTTGCCGCTTGATTGAATGACTTTAGAGAGATTATAATTGGAGTGTAGGTGATGTCGATGCTATAACGACTCCTCCCAACGAAGAACTTTTCGATGAACCTGCTGATACTGTTGACGACCAAGCAAATCGGCAAATTAAGTCGTCAAAGGAGGATCAATTACCGCCAGAACCAGAGAAAGGTTGAAAATCGAATTCGATATCAAAGCGGAAGCTGATATACTGCAGATAGGAGAACTGTTATAGAGCATGAAATCAAAGAATTGCAAGTGAAGGCAGTTCAGCTGAATCGTGCTGGAAAAAAGTCGGAAGCATTACAAGTAATGACGCGAATCAAGCGGCTGAAGGAACTTGTAGCATCAGCAAGTAACAGTTCTCGAAATCTAACTCAGGTCGCCGAGAAGCTCGATAATATCCCGATGCCACGTCCTGCTGATAAACCTGACCCTGCCATTTCTGTAACATTTCGGTTCAAGGCGTAGCTCGGTTTACTGAGGCCTGTTTAGGAAAAAGCGCTGAGTGACGTCTCGGCAAGGTTGCAGCAGTTCACAACGGAAGCACTTCGGCTCAAACGAAGCGGCGATTTGGAAGGTGCTCGATCATTGATGCCAAAGATTGTGATGTTGAAAGATGCCAAATCCAAGCTTGAGAGAGGCGAATCCGTCAATGTTAGCGCTCTCCCTCAATTACACGTAATGTTATACTGTGCATTTTCCAGTCAGAAAAACTTATAAGCTGCAGGCGGCCGCCCAATCAACAAACAAATCTGAGCTGTTCGATTCGCTAGAACGTGACTTGAAGAATCAAGTGACCCGTGTCTATGATGAAGCTAAACAGGCGCTGAAGTTGGATTTGAAGGAAGATGCTCGCATCATGATGGCCATCAAAGTTCGTTCTGAGCGAGAATTAGAATCCCTGTTAGTCGAATCTATAAGTATTTGTGTGTCTTTATTCAACAGCATTCAGAGCCCAAATTCGTTTGAGGAATGAGCCGTTACCGATGGTGACCAGAACGCGTCGTGCTGTCACCTCTCTGAGGCAGTTCGAACACGTTGGCTCGAATCAGCTCGAGGTCCGTGTTGTGAGATTATCTTTGAACAAGTTTGAAGTATGGGCAGCTAGAAATCGTTAAAGCGGAGCAGTTGTCACCGCCGTCGGGATGGAAGCTTTGCACCACATTCGTGTCATTCGAACTGAACTATCCCAAAGATAGCATTCAGAAAGGCGTCACACCCACTATTGCAAATTCAGATGACCCGAGTATATGCAACTGATTTGTTTGTCGTACTGGTTTCTAAAATCATATGATAGAGTATGATTTCAAGAGGTTGCTTTCGTTTCCAAGGCCGAAACGTGCACCACGAATGTGATATCGTTGCTGTCAATATTCTGGGGCTGTTCAGTTGACACCTCACCCAGGTTTAATTTCGTTAAAATTGCATTCTCTGTCCAAGTCCCACGAATGATGCTTTTAAAACCGATTGTGATCGGGACCGCTGAATTGAAGCTCGGCGATCTACTCGAGAAGTCAGAAATTTCTGCTGCCCTACAGGTATCTTGCCTTTTGTGTTTGCGATTATCTGATTAGTGATCAATGAGCAGCTAAAAGGGGGACGCGGCAAACTCCATGTTGTTGTTCGCATTAGGAATCCATTAAGCGGTCAAGATTTTGCTAAAAAGTTTGTCGAAGATCTTTCTATTCAAAGTAACCAGTTCATAATTCGCGTTATGATGAGGGTATTAAGCACGACAATAATAGATGGCCCAATTGCATCTCCAGGCTCAAAAACTGTTTCTGCTTCTCCAGCCATCTCTCCTTCGCATAACACTCCTGCTCAATCTTTACCAAGGTAAATTGCGATGTTTGTCAAGAACGTTGACTTTGAAATTTGATCCTTTCAGACCATCTCCGAAACCTAAATCAGCTGGAAATGCTCCAGCTGGAATTAGCGAAGAGGACTGGAAGGTCTGTTTAGTACCAATTTGAGTCATTCTGGAGGGTGACTATCAATAACAGGATCCTCATCGGGTATCATCACTTCGGTCCAATGATGTCATGCAGTTGCTAGTAGATAAGTTACTACAAACTATCGGCACATATCGTGCTAAGAGATTAGATCCTCCTTTGGAATTGCTCCAGCAGTCAGTATTGCCCAGTTTAACTCGTTCGGGCTAATAACACGAAATAGGTTCCAGCAAGTTTCTGCAATAAAGCAGCAACTTGAGCAGCAAGTCGAAGACGGCACTCTAACATTGCCTGCTTATCTGGATATTCTGAAGGAGGACATCAAGCGTCTGACATTATTGAACGCAGAGCTTGTAAAGGCTAACAGAACAGAGGATGCAGAAATGGTTGGTTCTAGATTGAAAATCGAGCAGGACGAGCTTAATACAGCTCTATCTGCTGGCAATTCCTAATTCTAAATGAGCTTATTCACAACATTGAAATCCGATTGCTATTTAATACTATTTCGTCTACAATGGTTAGCGTGTTCAATCTAATCAGAATAGACTTAGACATGGACAGCAAATACTGTCACAATACAATGCATTGTCTGGTTCTCCCATTTAACTGAACAAGTTCCTGGAACGATATCACAATCAATAGCGAATTCAATCATTGAATTACCATCGGTATTCAGGTCCCAATAGCATGCGCTTGATGTATGCATCCCTGCTCCATTTCGTTGCATTATTGTGGAGGTAACTGATCGGCATTCATCAAACGAGACGTCCTACAATGGTACAAGCAGACCAACCTATGTATTTGAAGTTCTTGTCTAGTTGTCTGAGACTCTTTAGAACGCCTTCAATGATGCTAGCAGTCCAGTCATGAACTTTCTTCGCATGGAATACATTCTGGCCTAACACAGGTTCGATAGCCTGTATGTTATGTCAGCCATCATCCTAATCAGTTCATTGCTGAGTTCCCGCCTGTTCTATACACCCTTTGACTTCATCGTAATCGAATCCGACCTAGGAAAATCAGCCAACTCTTTTCGTAGCCATTTGGAATTTGGGAATGGTACCTGCTCATCATCCCCGAAATCACTCATACCGTTTTATCAATCCTATACTACTCTATACTACTCCATGACTGGCTGCCCGACCTTTTGAAAAACTCAAAAATTAAGCGAAGTCATGGGTTGTACCAGTCTACGGTTTACAAGAACGACATAACTGCACAAGGGAGGATTTACAAGAATGTATGAATGTCGAAATTGCTAAATTTGTCTCAGACATTTATTATCCATTTATCTGTTTTTTTGTAAATTGATCAATTTTAGCTTTTCGTTGCAGCGTGGCAATATGAGCATTGACACGATCGACTTTACATCGCAATTGAAACAGATCAGCCTTTAAATTGATCAGTGATCGATTTTTGACAATGGATTCTCGATGCTGTATAATGTGATCCAGAAATTCAATTTGACCATCATTCAACTCTTGCTGCTTACGAAATCGGTAGCCGGCGATTAGCGAATCAGTCGTGCGATCAGGACATAGACTGCCCTCGCCATTCAAAGCCATTCCTTGAGATGCTGTAATCTCCTCAGCAATAGTTGGGCGGCCGTCGCCTACCAATTCTTTGTAATCGAATACGCCAGGCTGGACATGCTTTTCTGGTCCAGCTAATGGAATATCAGGCTGTTGATCTCTTTGGATCAGTTCAGGCTGAAGTCCAAGTGGAGAGCTTTGAATACGAAATTGCTGCAAACCATCTGCTATTGATTTTACCGAAAAAAATCCAATTCGATCATGAGCAAAGAAGATTTTGCCTCTTTTGTGACCGTTTAATGACCTTGCACGATGCTGTTCGTAAGCTGACAAAGGCTGGATCAAGTATCTAGGAGTCGGTAGCTTCTGACACAATTTCGCCAGATTCGTGTGGTAATCATTCGAAGAGGTCATGCTCCATTGACAATCAGCATTGACTGTACCAAACAAGGGCAGTCACACCTGAGGAAAACTTGAACATAATCTACGAACGGAACCTGATGTTGAAGGTCCCGGATGGATTCATCAGCTGTTAACTTCCGGCAGCCGACTCAACCGTCGTTGAGTCATGGTTTGGGTTCTCCGAACTGATGGATTCGTGACTCGGCGTTGGTTTTGTTCATTCTGAAATTCGCCAATAAACCTGAAAAGGACAAACCGACGAACAAGGTCCCCTTGTTTAACGCCAAGACCCCCCCGAACCTCTTATTCTTATCGAATTCAATTATAATCATGTCGTCATCTTCGTCTTCACCCGCTGTCGTCTGCCATGCGTTTGCCAAAACGCAGAAATGCCCGAACGGATCCAGTTGCTTCATGATGCATATCACCGACCGAACCGAAGCGCCATGGCGAGCGGTACGTCCCGTCTCCAACGCTTCGCTGGTCCAGTTGCAATCGCAACGCCAAGTGCCCGCATTGCAGCACCCCGAAGCCATCGTTCGATCGACATCCAGACCATTAATTCTCGCCGATCGCGTCTGGGGAACTTCATCGCCAGCCGCCAGCAGCAGCAACGCTGCCTCGGTTACAGGAACCCGGGCTATCGACAGGCTGGCGCTGTTACGGCTTGAGTCACGCCAGTCATCGACAGCAACAACGACGCTTCCAACCAAGACCGAATTGTACAAAACCGAACTCTGTCGCTCCTGGTCGCAGACACAATCCTGCCCATATGGATCGAAATGTCAATTCGCGTATGGTTTCTTACAGATCATTACTTACATATACTGACTTGTCATGTATAGGCATGGTTCTGATGAGCTTCGCCCGGTCCAACGTCATCCAAAATACAAGACGGTAGAATGCAATCAGTGGGCAGCCACTGGAAAATGCACGTTTGGCAATCGATGCGTTTTCATCCACGACAAAATTGAACGTCAAGGCCCGAATCCGGCCACTTCGGCAGGACGGTCGGATGTTTCGTCTTGGATCGTCAGCGATAACGCGACGCCATATGTGGCTCCAACGGCCAATGCTCCATCGATCGCCACGCTCAGCAAACGGTTCTCGCGAGTTATGGTCGAATCGTCCAATGACGAAGACGACCTGATCAAGCGGATCCAGAGCAGCTTTCCCATGTTCGGCGAGCTGCTCAAGAAGCCGGCGCCTGTGTCACAGCAGCAGCAGGATGATCAGGGCATGAAGGTGACGACAAGAACACTATAAAGTGATTCTGACTATTCTCTTTATGTTTGTAGTTATAAAACAAAGTCGCGTTTGTCCTTTTAACTTGTTCACGTTACGCAGTAACAGAACGAAAATTAAGAGTTTTGAGAAAAAAAAAGTAAAATCTAGAGAATTGAAAGCCAATTCTGGAATTGCACTGTTTTCAGAAACGCAGTCTCATACGATCGTTTATTTTGAATGAACTGCAACTAAATAAATAGCTACCTACTCCTAGTTGGACCTGGCTCTAAGTGCATCTCTCTGTTGGGCGATAACGCGATCTCGGATTCTGATTTGATCTTCCAATGCCTCGACCCAGTGAGCATTGCTTTTATCGACTTGCTCTCGTTTATGGACAAGTTTAAGATTCTGGACCTTTAGTTCATGCATAGCCATTTCCATATCCAGGATCTGGGCTACTGTTTGTGAGCAGCTGACTCCAGCGAGACCCATTTCGGATCTTAATGACTTCTCTCTTTGCAGCAGGTTTTGGTCGATACTGATTAACTTTTGTTTTTGAGCAGAACCTTCAGTTAGTTCTCGTTCAAGTTTGCCAAGATCCTCAACCACAGGCTGGTCCAATTTTGCTAAAATCTTCGCTTTCCGCAAATCTCGAATCTTGTCAAGATTGCGAATTTTGGCAGCATTGAGATCGGCCATGAGCTTCTTTCTTTCTTCGAAAACCGTCTGAAGCTTATTCCTCATTTCTTTCCACGTTACTATATCTCTAGTAGCCAGCCAATTCTCCATCTCTAGCTGATGCGTCGATTGCGATTTGACTTTCTGCCTTAGCGAGGATACTCGCATCTGGCATTTGAGTGAAGCGATTTCTTTGCGAAGATTGCTGATTATTTCAGTGTACTTGGCCAGATGATGGGATACTTCCACAATATTGCTTCGAGCATGAGTCCTGATATTTTTTGCCCGATTCGCATATTTTAGAGTGTTGTGAGTTTCCTCAAACGACAAATCGCTCGGGCTGACGTTGGAAATCATAACCTGTAGACTCATGTCAGATATGATTTTAAAGTACTTTCACAGCTAACCGTTTTAGTATTGCCTCCAAGGGAATCTTTCAACATTCGGGTTAGTTTCGAATCACTAAAGGAAACAAATAAGAACGGTCTCATAAGTGAGTGCCTTTGTATTACCGAAATGGGACGAAATTTGAATTCGAACCCAGAGCAGTGATGCAGTTGCCTAAGGCGAGTAAAGATCTGTTAATATTGGCTCCTTCAATCATTCGAATCCCGCGATTTTGTGTAATCGCAGCCCTTTCTGAGCCAGCGAGATCGATTAAAGAAAGCTTGCCTATCCGAACTGACTCGGTTGTATCAGGCGTTCTGTCGCGCTGTTCGACGACTATCTGCAGAACAGCATGCGATCGAGATGAAGTTTGGTTTCTGATTTATAAGTTCAGTTTCGTTGTCAAGCACAAGATCCGAATACTCACGCGGCTGTTGGTTCTGTCGTTCGATTCGCGTTGCCTTTATGAAGTAGGTCCATAATCTCTTGTGTGTTTTGTGCGACAATTTCCGTTAGACGTGCCACTTGTATGCCTCTAACCGGATCTTCGCGAAGAGATAAATGTCCAGATGACGGCCGTAACAGATCACGAAGATTCTCATTATAGACTTCGAGGTAAGATAGCGAAACTCGAAATAATGACTCCGGGTGAGATGAGATATGGCTGAATAAATCCTCTAAAGCTAAAATCATAATCCCTGGATCAGTAGGGGTCCCAACCATAGTATGAGTTTTCCCAGCTCCAGTCGACCCATATGCGAATACGCTGGCGTTATAACCATCGGCCACAGAATCAATCAAGAATTTTGTCGTATTGTTGTAAACATCTCGCTGAGAGCATTTCTCATCGAATGCATGATCGAACATGTACTGCTTCTCCCGGGTGCGATTCTGTCGCAGGAAACCGGAGATTCCAGAAGTTGAGTCCATAAGGACGACAAGGCGTCCATCCAGAACTTTAATCACGTCTCGTCCGCCGGCCGCTTTCTCCTTTGCTGTCTGCGGTCGTTTCCGAACGACCACGACGATGTTATCAGATTCCGAAGCGTCGTGATGCTCGGGGACAGTGACTATATCCTTGACGGGATCATCATTGGCAACTTTGTGTTTTGACGAATGACTCGCTCTGTGCTGTCGAGTGATCGTCATGCGCATCAGGAAGTTGGAAAGGCTTGGCACATATCCCCCAGAGGGTTTAGAGCAGGGGATTAATATGAGGTTCGATTCAAGGTACTTAGTTGGAGACTACAAATCCCCATATAGACGAGACGGATTCATGACCCTCATGTAACAATAGAAACTGTCCTCACAGAATGACGGCATATGTAAACTCAAAGACACTCATGTTTCAAGCATAAGAAGGGAACCGATGAGATCCTACAAGTCCTTTTAGTATCTGTTTCAGACATTTTACCAGTGAAAAATGAGGTATGAATGAGGGCTGGAGAAGATGTAGAACGGGGCGTCGTTGGTTCTCCAGGATTGGGCTCCATGTCATGCAGACGAATGTGGATTTGATCCCTATGGATACAGCTTCCGACCGCGCCCAATTTGTACGCAATGATGGCCAGGTCACACGCCTTAAAAACCGACTTTATGTCCCAAAACTTTGCAATAAATCAAGATGATAAGGAAACGAGTGTCTACTGCAGAGGGCGTCATTTATTGTTCGGTTGTAAATAAGGCATCTTATGAGTATCAGAGGACAGCCAAAGTACGTCTCCGGTAGCAAGCATTGCTTTATCATTGACAGTCCGGTTCGTGGAGCAAATCAAAGTGTAATGGGTCGCTTGTCGTCGAATCCGCCCAAGGCACAGGAATTCCACCAGCATTATTAGCAGCAGTATAATCGTTCATGCTTAAGGACGAATAGTGCAACAGCATCGATTCTGTCCCACATGACTGGCGCTTCTCGTGATACTTATTGCTGCTGAGTATAGAATGCTCAATATATTTTGGAGTAGCAGCAACCACAGTTACCAAATTGCAACTACAAAAGGTTAATCGATAATTGACAGGCCAGACTCGAACCTCACCAGTCCACAGATGGATTCAAAGCAAGTCGAAAACGTCGCCAGATCAGGGATTGCATCGTTTGGTTCGTATCTCTTCTGAAAGCGCTCCGACTGCTAAGCGGCCGATTCGGTCAACAGTACAGGCGCAATGCTGCATACCATTTAAGCCAACACAAATAGAGATGGGCAATCGGAGGCTAATGCGAATCAGAAAAGTGGTGGAATGTGAACCACAACATGATTAAACACCTGGCCCATATACAGGGGTCCAGAAACGACACATGAAAACATAGCCCCAACTTCCATTTACAATTCACAATGCCGGTCTGCGACTCGGTCCTCCTTGGTGTTTCGTCAAAGACCCTGGTCGAGGAGGAGAGCATAGACGCTGAGCGCGATTCTGTTCGCGATATGATGGTAGCCATCGATGGATGCTGCCAGGCTGAAGGCGGATCTCTTCCCGATGTGGCTCTGGCCGTTGGCGATGGTCGACGAGCTGGCAGCGACGGCCAATCTGCAAGCGATTCTGTAATAGTGCTTCAGACTGTGATACGCTCCTATTCTAAAGCACACCAGGTTCAGGAGGCTTTGGAAGCTCAGGCCATAAAGCAGCAGAGCCAGCGTTTCCCTGAGTACTTCAACCCGCAAGCAATCAAGTCATTGGTCCAAATCAAATGGTGCTCTTAAAGCCCAGAGTGTACAAGCATAACGACCTACAAATAGACTGCACTGTCCGAAACCATAGCAATAAAGATATCTGTATCGTCTTTGTCCAGCAGCCATCCGCTTGAACTAATAATCGGAAACAGCGGAGCCCGACGCTTCAACGTCATCGAGAGCAACAACAAAGTCCTCCAGAGTCGAAGCTCTAGTGTCTGAATCATCTTTGACCAGCAGCCATCCGCTTGAGCTGATAATCGGAAGCAGTAGAGCCCGACGCTTTAACGTGATCGAGAGCAACAACAAAATCCTCCAGAGTCAAAGTTCTAGGCTGTTCTGACTCAGATTGCAGTTCATGGATGTCAGCTGCCGACATTTCTTCTCTTTGGCCCCGCAGAATCTCACGAATCGGGATCAATGCTATGAGGCGACTCAGTCATGTTGTGTTCGGTTGCTATCGTCGTATCATGTACCTGCAAAACGACACCACTCTTTGAGATCGCTGCCAGAATATGCAGGCGTCAGTTCTGCTAATGTCTCAATTTGAACTATTTCTTCTAACTGCTCGTCCGTTAACAGGACGCGAAGGATGGCTTCGCGTTCGCGCTGGTCCGGCATCGGAAACTCGAATGTTCGAGGCATTCTTCTCAGAATAGCCTGCACTTGCTCTTTACAGATGAATCCGTTTGACATTACCAAATACCCACCTCATCAAGATCGAATGGACGATTTGTAGCGCAGAGGACAAGAACATGCTTCGAAAAAGCAGAATCTGAAAGGAGACCATCCCATAAAGACATAAATTCTGCCTTCAAAGCGTTCGTTTCAGAATGCTCGTTAAAAGCCGAGCGCTGGCCAAGGAAGCACTCGGCTTCGTCAATAAAAATAATAGAAGGGGCTAACTTTTCAGCAAGCGAGAAAACTGCCCGAACCTAAAGATTACATATTGAATGGCTTTTGAGATGCTAAGAAAGCGATCTCTTACAAGTTTCTGGCTCTCCCCGTACCATTTGTTTTTGACAGTCGACCAGCGCAAGTTGATAAAAGTAGCACCAGAATCTCTAGCAATTGCTTTCGCAGTCATCGTCTTTCCTGCAAAATAGGTTTGAGCTGTGGAAATTGAACACAAACTTAAAAGCGAACCTGTCCCAGGTGGGCCATAAAACAGAATGCCACGAGGCGGGGCAACCAGAGAGCGCCGTTGATAAGTGCCATCAGGTGCCATCCTGGCAAACAGCTCTGGTCGCGAGAGCCTTTGACAGCGTTCAGGTACCAGATAATGGTGACAAATAGCATTCACGTACGGTATCAAAATGGTTTCAATCAGCTGCGATTTGATTAGATCAAGGCCACCGATGCTTTTGAAATCAACATTGATATCGCAAGGCATTGTGACCTCGCCAATAAGAACTTTCTCGTAAGCATCAAGATCTAGCTCGCTGTGTTTCTTCCCCAGACGAGATACCATAGCTTTAGCAGCATCTTCTGTCTACGACATTTTCTGAGCTGTGTAGAGGAATGTGAAAATAAAAAGATACTTTTTTGGAGTTCTTCGAAGGGTCGATAGACGAAATTGTCTTCTTAGTTATAAAGTACATCAAAGCACAAGCGAAGGCCGTCGTCATCAGATCAAAAACGAAAGTTTTGAAATCCTTTGAATGCACATGTCGGACGTAGCGATCAGAGGCATCGTCGCCAGATGTTGCATCTGCTGCCCGGATGCCCCCCATCCTCGACGATCAAATTACTCCCTCTGCTGTACAAACTTCAATAAGACAGATCTAAAAGAACAGTTTCATACGCAGTCCGCCTAAAGCACTACTAAACCCTACATTATTGGTTCAAGTGAACCTCAATATCATAAGTGCTGACGTCTTAAAAAATCCACCACAAGCAAAATTTATACCAATGCTGATCAAACTGCAAATACGAAGTTAAGCCCATACAAAGTAGCTGTATGGGCAGCACAACGAAAGGACAAACCAGTAAGCACGTATCAATGGTTAGCTATTGCATCTAGAAATCAGCTTCTGTACGTGTTGCTAGCTGTTCTGGCAAAAGCTATACAGGGTTAATAGCGCTTGATCCATGTGTATAACTGAGTTAGCTGTAAAACAGCTGGCGATTTATCGTTCAAATTAAACAGTCATGAATTGATCAAAGATAGACCCTTTCCGAGAGCTCAAATCGACGAACAAACTTGCAATACAAAAATGTATATATTTAATACATATAGGAGATTCCGAATCCGAGAAGAACAATTAATAGAGCAATGATAAAACGATCAGCGATGTCAGTCCACGCTCTGGTGGTTCCTAGAATCTGGTCGCCCTGGCTTGAATTGCTCTCGGACGAGCTTTCATTTAAAGCGGAAGCAGCTAAACGCTCTTCATACACCTTATAATTCTTAGAAAACTTTAGGACGGAAGCAACGAAATTACCGTTTTGTAACTGGGAAACAGCTTCACAAAAAGCGGGTTCTTTAGGTTAAATTCAAGCGATGCTGCAGCTAATTGCCTTTTTGTAGCCTATAATCGATAAGAGTTGATGGTTTGCGAGGCTGACAACGATTACATCGGATGTGACGATGCTACCAAATGTTGGAGCTGTATCGGTCATAAATGAGAGTAGACCTGATAAAATGGACGAAACACTCCATAAGCAGCTCCATTCTGATTCAAATTGATAACACAGCTGTATAACTTCAAGCAAGAGTACCTTCTGGATGGAAATCACTCATAGATAGACAAAGACGTTGATTCACTTGAAATCTGCCATTAGGCGTGATCATACAGATGCTAAAATAAATTGAATGAGCAGATGATCTGGGTCTCCACAAAAGCACACACCTTGGAGGCTTATATGGATCTATATCACTATTTAGTGCATGATACACGCCGAATGTGACCCAACAGACATTCGGGGGGAAACTTGATTTTGCCATGAAAGACGCCGTTCTCATAAGGCGTATCTGCAGGACCATTGATGCAGTAATGCCATTCTAGTATATTCGACTCCAAAGGAACAGCCTCCAGATTTGGCACCGGCTCCTAGAAAAAGTTTTACTGATGAACGCAAGAACATTGTAAGAGTGTATGACCGCTTGAAATTTCTTGTACTCTTTACGTAAACGCCTCTACAAGCAGCATCAGCCTAATTATAGCTAGGCGGTCGGTTATGGACTCACCAAACATGCGTCCGATGGCGGCGCCATGGTGAGATTACGATGAACTCCACTAAGAGCTAATGGAAAGCAACCAGTTGCGATCTGGATCAGTCAAAGTGAATGAGGCCGACAGAGAGAGATCGTCCGCAAAGTGCCACCGAAAAATACGTGGTGGACCAGAAAAAGCGATAAAATTCTCTTGGGCACAATTTTAAACCAGAAATTTTCAAGGAGTCTCTTGATTTGGTTTTATTGATCACAAAAATGTTTTGATCCAATAATTTAATGGCCAAGGTCACATATACTGAAATGTATCCGACAAAATGTGCACCAATCGAAACTCATACTGACAATTAAGGATTACATAATCCAATTGTCATTTTCAACAAAACTGCTGCGACCATAATTGCCAATAATTGGTAACGGTTTGGGCAAATTGCCTATGTTGGCTACAATGTCCCTGGTCATTAGATATGACTCTGTTAGACAGACGCTAATATCCTGAGGTAATTCTAGGATTAATTCCAGTGGCATTGGACGAAGCGATTGCAGCGCCATCTCCTTTCCTGAAGTGGAAGAGGCAAAACTGCCAAAATTGCCACTAGGTGGTTTCTTGTAAGACGAGGCGCCGGAACCAGACTTTGTACGTCTTTCGTCAACAACCAGTTCGATTTGCTCAAACTCTGGATCGTCACTTGACACATGCGACACAGCATCAAAAGCAACCGATCGGGTTTTAGAATTGCAAATTGGTGATTGAATGGGTTTGTCCTCGTTGCATTCAATAATTGTCTTCAAGTTGCGACCAGAATTATCTCCTGCCGCTTTGCCTTCGGTGACGGCGGCAGGTAGATATTCGTCGTCATCTTGGCTTGCGAGAGGAATCGAATCGTGCAGTGCAACGCTCGAAGCGTCGATAGATAGGGAACGCCTGAGATTACGTGATTTTGGATCGGATACTAAATCTGGATCTCGATGAGTAAAGTCAATCGTTTGAGATCGCGAAGAGCCAAATTCACTGCTTGTCTCGTCGCGGGATCCAGGGCTCTCGCTTGGATAAACCCGATAAATATGCGATTGCGATCGTCTTAGTTCAACAGGAACATTGTTTGGCCTTCTATCTATCGTCGGGATGTTCCCAAAGTCCTGAGAGCCGAATCCCGGACTCGCATGCGACGCGTTTCTATGCATTGGACTTTTCTGTGGACTAAAGGAAACTTGCCGATTATGCTCTAAGGATAAGTTAGATTCACCATGTTGAAAAAAAAACAGGCTTGCCTTTGAGATCCCGATAGAATGAATCCCTATTTAAGGACAGGTCTCTAGAAAGTTGCAAAAAAGAGCATTTGAGTGCCAGTTTTTTGTTATCAATCAGCGCTAGAATGCCCTTTTTGGCTCTAAACATTTATCAGTAAGAAAAGTGACTTTACAAGCGACCTACTGGAGCTTCGCTTTCAGTGGTATATCAGCTAGCGATTGCTGGTATAAAACAGGGATATCCCCAGAATTTGGAACAGCTCCATTGTCTTTAAGAACTACTGGGTTCTTCTTCCAAATTATCTCTACATTTTCGATGTTTTTCAGATTGGCAAATGCTCCCGTCTCAATTATACAAGGGCGATTGATACTGACAATGGTGAATGACTTTCTTGCAAATACAAATCTACTTACACAAGTTGCTTCAAATTGTCAAGGCCATAGAAAAAATCTTTGTAAAGTGTTCGTTTCTTATTGTCAGATGCTTGGAAAATTCCCATTTTTTTCTCCTTGTATGATACTTCTGGGTGAAGAACTAACGTCTGATAGTCATTGCAGCCTGAAAACCATTCAAAAGGCTTGTCCTGAAACCATGCACATTCCCTAATGTTGCGACGTCATTCATGGCTTCTAACAAATGTGCTTCATCTTACATCTCATTATCCCTGCAAAGGCACCAACCGGTTTTGCAAGCGAGGCATTGGTCATCCTGAGCAGAGGCCAAAGAGGCAAAAACGAAACAGAGTGAAATAGCAAGAAGGAGCCTCATGCTTTCTTGCGAAACTGAGAATAAAGTGAGCCTTACGCGACCCCACTCATGAAGCTTTCGCCCCGTAGGCATAAGTCATGACTTACTGGCAGCGGTAAGTCGGTAACCCTTAGGGCTTAGCGGCTTAAGCTGTTAAGCAGCATAACTTTCGGAAACTTTTTGTGGAAAAAAAAACACGGAGAAAAAATCTTGTTGCGTGACTGTTCGGAAAGTTAGTAGTCCTCTCTATCCTGACGCGTTGGTCTGTGGTAATTTGGTCATTGCTAAATCTGCAATATGGTAGAAAGCAATGGTCAGACATTGCCTCTTTGTCAAGATGGTGGTCAAGTTTCAGTGACAGCTGAGGAATCTGTAATTGTTGAACTCAAACCACTGTCTAAAAAGGAACGAAAAATGCAGAAACGCGAAGAATGGAAACAAGAACGAAAACAAGCACAGAAGCAGAAAAAAACAGTTCAATCTTTCAGTTGGTCTGGGTCTGAAAATGCTATCGTTTTGGAACTCTGTGGAGTCGCTCGAGTTGCTCCTTATCCGGCAGAATTCACATCAAATTGTAAACATCGCTGGATTGGCCGCCGTGTTATTGAAGTTCTTGCTGATGAATTCAACGCTTATTCTCTGCAATACTTTGAACAGGGCGTCGAGCTCGGCAAGTTACTTATCAACGGCGAGCGCTTCTCAGCCGATTACTGTTTCAAGTCCCATGATTCTCTCGTTCATCATGCGCATCGTCATGAGCCACCAGTTCGTGTCTTGAATCCTGAGCATATCGTTCACAGATGTGAAGACAGGCTGGTCATCAATAAGCCATCTTCAATTCCAGTACATCCCTGTGGCCGTTACCAGTATAACTCTATTGTCCATATCTTAGCAAGGAAATACGGTGTTGATTTTGCTCATCCCGTACACCGTCTCGACAGGTCGCTTTTTACTAAACAAATGACCCCTGAATTAACTGTGAACCAGGTTAACTTCGGGTGTTTTAGTCCTGGCATTAAACCCTGAAACAGCAAGGGTTATCACGAATTCGATCGAATCAAGGGAAATGGCTAAATTCTATCTGGCCAGGGTAAGCTGTCTAAAACCGTTGACATTTTTTTAACCATCAGTAGGTCTTGGGAGAGTTCCCCAAGTCTAGTGCCACTAATGAATCCTTTTCTGTCGACGTTCCCTCTTCGATCGCAGAAATAGGGGAAGAGTTTGAGATATCGCAATGGATCGTATCTAATGAGCCTATCGCTTGCCTTTCCAAGAAATTCTCGATTTTTGGTGTATCATCAGAGAACGGGAAACCATGCAGTACAGCATTTCGACGAGTTAACTATAATGGCCGAACAAGCGTTGTGTTGTGTTATCCTATCACCGGTAGGACTCATCAGATTCGGGTCCATCTCCAACATCTCCAATTTCCCATCGCTAACGATCCTTGCTATGGTGGCAAGCTTTTCATTGGAAATACCTCACTAGAAAGCAGTAGCGCTGATGAAGAGCAAAAACGGTTAATTGAAGATTTCAATAACTATGTAGACAAGACGAAAATGCCATTATGTCCTGAGTGCAATCAATCCAATCAGCACTATGTCCCAGCAAATCCGGAAACACAAGGTGGGCTTTTCTGCTCTGAAATCTGGCTGCATGCTCTGTCATACTCCTGCGACCAATGGTCCTTTTCAGTTCCGGTCCCTATCTGGGCCTATCCTGCCTTCGATGACCACAGCTACCTTCAAGACGTCGCATATTCAACGCTTAGCGCCCTGTAATCATAGTCCCTATAAACGAGTGTGAGTTCGTCATGCATAAGCGATTGATTTGGAGAGTTTCTTTTTGAAAACCGAATCGCTCTGTCTGTCTGTAACACAAAAGGAGCGCAACCCGTACCTAGGAGTTCTGAGGGCAGCCTGCTCGTCACAGGAAAGCCTCGAGCCTGTTAGATGCGCAGTGCTAGTTATTGTCGTTAGTTGTATCTGCTTCAAAGTCCGCTCTCTGTCTCTTCGACAACATTCCCCATCCATCAATCAGCATTGCCAGGATCGGATCTCAATAGGCGGCGAAGCGAACCATGACAACTGCAGACAAGCAACTCACAGATGAACAGATTGCCGAATTCAAAGAGGCATTTTCGCTATTTGACAAAGATGGGGATGGAACGATCACAAGTCGGTTTGCCCTCTCCTGGATTTAGTTGTCACCAGCTTAATTTTCGTTTTTAGCAAAGGAGTTAGGAACTGTAATGCGATCACTTGGTCAGAACCCTACAGAAGCCGAACTGCAAGACATGATTAACGAAGTGGATGCTGATGGAAACGGCACGATCGACTTCCCAGAATTTCTAACAATGATGGCTCGAAAAATGAAGGATACGGATTCTGAAGACGAAATTCGTGAAGCCTTCAAAGTCTTCGACAAAGACGGCAATGGTTTCATCTCAGCTGCTGAATTGCGACATGTCATGACGAATTTGGGCGAAAAGCTCACCGACGAAGAAGTGGACGAAATGATTCGTGAAGCCGATGTCGACGGCGACGGTCAGATTAACTACGAAGAATTTGTCAAGATGATGATGGCTAGTTAAATTTAAACACATGATCCGAAATGTCCCTGTCAAAACAATAAATGTCATTGCTAAAATCATATTTTGCCTGAGCGGGATTCGAACTCGACAATCCGTTCAGACAGCTCGAAACTTTATTGAAGGCAGTATTATATTAGCTGATCGATTTCCTCTAGTTTTGGTTCCAGTTTGGCCTCTGCTCGGAACCCTGATTTCCGGAAAGCAATTCTTTTCGATTCGTATTAATGAGGATCTGGATTTAGGCCTATCAGTTCTTGAGCGATTACGCTGGAATTGAGTTCGATATAATTGATTATAAGATTTCACTTGTAGCATGGACTGCAGTGATATAGATGCTAGCGAACAAGTCGAAGGTCTTGGAAACCGTTCGTTCTCTTTTCTAGGCGCTTGGTGAATTACAACACACTCTTCAGTGACGAATGACATGGATGATTTACGCCGCTGATTGATATTGATGGGGCATTGTCGGATCATCATAGCAGACGAAAACCCATCATCAGCTTGGGAAGTGGGATATCTGGTTTGCAGCAACTCGATCAAACGGCGATAGCAACAGTCCAGCAATCTATCAAGGCAGTTGTAGAATATTAGGCGTTCAGGAGTCACAGGAATTGAACGGTTCTCATAGCTAGTCGTGCCTGGGTTTACATTTTACAAACTGGCCGCCTTCTCACAAGCGCTGCGCTACCTATGTCTTCGATCGGCAAGCGTTTTCCATGCCCCGAGCTGTAAACTATCAATTCAAAACGAGCGGAAAGCGAAAACCTCGATTACCCTTGGTGAATTGCAAATACTTCTTCGACCTCACCATCTGCCGCTAAGATTTCCTCAATTGCTCCTCCTTGATGGCTGAAACAATTCGGTGCTCAAACGTGACATAAACCATCTGCTTACATTGGCATTCTTATACCAGAAATTGCTAGAGCGCTAAATACAGGCTCGGCTCGCTTCATTCTCTTGGAACTGATAATCCTGATTGGCTCATCATTTGAATGACCAATCTGAGTTCCTTTGATTCGTATGAAACAGAAGCTATTCTTCCATTCATCTAGATCCTCAGTTGTAAGTATGTCGCTGTTTGATGATCGACCGGAAACCGCGTTTCGAAACGAGTTATCATGAACGTTGTCATATAGATAATCGTCTATTTGGTCCAGCAAAACTTGGATTGCGGATGACTGGTTCGTTATTGTCACTGACGCTTCCTATCATCCCCGTTCAATTCATCCGGCAGCGATGAGGGCTTCCAATAGAAATTTACATTGCATTGGATATCTATGGGCAATTCCGAGTCGAGTGTTGATGGGCAGGACCTCATCTGGTTCTGTAATCAGACTGCATTGGATTAGAGCCTGGCAAAATTTCAGAGTCAACTTTAGGAACTCGATCCATCGAAGTACGCGGTTATACTCACACCGATTGCTCCAAGACAGACATACAGATACAGCATACAGAAATTTCCTTTTGAAATCATGATAGTTCTATCAGCGAATACAATCAGCATTAGCCAAGCAAGAATCTGCCGAAACAACTTCAATCCAAAACGAAGAAAGTTGAAGTCTTGTTTCGACATCGACTATAATAATTTGAATGGGTCAGAACCGATAAAAGCAATTGATTGGTTTTGAATTCTATCACATAAATCAAGATAAGGTTTTTCTAGACCATCTACTTACTAAAGTCAGAAATGTACCTAGAGAAGCTGTCCAACATTGGTAGCAATAAACTAGAGATGTGTTAGCTCATTGCTTTGGGAGTGCGGCCCTCTCTCTATGCCTCCCGGACTTCCTGACTTCGTGATTTCAACATCCATTCTCATTGAATCGTCAGTGACCAGATCTTATAACCGGTTCGAATTCGGTCTCGATGTCGGCCGTCACTCCTCGGGGCGTAAGGATCTTTAACATTCCCTTCTGTGGCACAGGATGACGTATCTCGTTAGGTACGATTGGCGCCAGATGTCCATCGATGCCTCTACATCAGAAATCTACCATTTAATCTGACGGCTGAGGAGTTATATGATTTGTTTGGGAAGTATGGTGCTATTCGACAGATCAGAAGGTACGAATTTAATTTTTTTGTCCGCGTTTGCTCAGTTTTGGCAACACAGAGGGTGTGATGCGACGACTCGTGGAACGGCTTTCGTTGTTTATGAAGATATCTATGATGCGAAAAATGCCTGCCAGCATCTGTCTGGATTTAACGTCAAGGGCAGGTATGGAGTTATGTTCAATTTTAGGTCTTGAGCGATGATTAATTCGATCATGCAGGTATATCATTGTTCTCTACTACAGTGCCGAACGGCACAAAAATGCAACAGCTAAAAAGCAGTTGGCGAAAGAGGAACAGTCCTCAGATTCTCAGTAATTATCATCACCCAGCTATCTCCTAATATATTTTATACAGTCCGATCATGTTTCATTCTGTCTTTGCAATATTTTAGGACTTCGTTTAATTTTGCGGATGCATATCTATGAGTTTTAATTTGAATTGGGCAAATTGGTATTTGTTTGCTGACGTCTGGTTCTAACTGGAGAGCGGCTTGTTCATTCATTGACCTGAGTTGACCTTCTGTGTGACTCAACCGCATAGAACAGCAATCTTCATCAATGTGTTTGATGATCCATTTCGGATTTCCAAACCTTTTTGAAACATCTCTGAGCTTCTCCCAAAGACTTCGTTTCCTCAAAAATGACGAAACTGTTCATGACCACAGTGTTGGTTATCACTTTAAGAGCGGTTTTTCCCCAGACTGAACTCCAATCTACAGCTGATCTTCAAACATACTGCAATTCTCGTACTCTTTCGTCGTCCTGTTCCAACAATATCTCGTTTCCGTTTTGCCAATGGGATTCCAGCTCTAACAGCTGCAGTTTCCTGTCAAGCTCATGCCCATCGGATCTGAGCGCTTCCGTCACCGCCGTTGCTTCGTGCGGTGCGACATCTTCGTATTCCTGTCCAACAGCATGTGTTCTTAGTGATGTTCAATTGAAGGCGGTCATATTGTCACGTGCTGGAATAACATCGTTCAGTAACTCGACTGAAACTTTGTCTTTAGCGACTTCCAGCCCGCAGGCAACACAGGCTTTTGCCGACTTGCTGTACTGCACTTTGAGCCTGCCATCCGACAAACTGTCTTCGTATGAGGCAGTCAACTGCTCAACCGTCATCACCGATGACATGATCAACAAAGCTCTGGCAGCATTGAAGACGACGAAATCCTCTTCTTCTCCAAAAGATGCATTCATTTATAGCGCTTTGGCAGTGCTTGCAGTACTGTTTGTTGCTACATTAGGCTAAGACTGATTTTGTAAATAAATTTTTTGTAAATTTGCTGAACAAAACGAAAATATGAATAGTTTTATGGGCGACGAATAAGGATCGATAAATGTCAGAAGCGACATATCGACAGATTTAGAAATAACGTGGACGTCGCTTACGGTACATGAATGCTTGCGTCAGAATAATAACGTCCCAGAATACAAGGGCAACTGAGGCCAATATTGTTGGGAAGGTCTTCGTCCAGAATGTGCTGGCATCGCAAAGCAAGATGACTTGCAGACCCAGAGTAACATTACCAAGGATCATTAGAAATATCATACCGAGGCTAAGTTTCACCTCCTTATTCTGATAGTTCTGATAAATCTGAGGGGCTCGGGAGCAGAAGAAAATCACACCGGCAATCCAGGAGAGAGCCGAACCAATTCCCTTTACGGTAGCAGACAGCTCTGGCGTATAATCACATCGATCGGTCGGATCCAAAACAGCCTCTAACAACGTCCGCGACGAGGCTGACGACGATGGGGTTGTCGATAGCGACAGGTAAGTGATAGGAGCGATTACTGATAGAGCGACTGCCGAGTATCGAGCCACATTAGATTTGGAGGATCTACTACGTCCATTGCCATAATATAAAACCTGGCTGGCAACAATTACGTTACAGAGGACAACGTATAAGCCTAACAACGAGATGGGCAGAGGACTGTTGGTAAGGAAGCCGCCAAGGGACAAGCACAGACCGCCTAAGGTCCTAGACGCAAACGTCTATCAATTTGGAAAAAATCTCAGATCACGACCTACGAGAGTCCAACAAAGCCCAGCGAGACGCCGTCGCCGAATTTTTGCTTGAAGTTCGTGATGATCTGTGGCAATAGCGCGAAGAACCATAGCACCAAGCTGACTGCCCCAAAATAGTATGCAAGTTTTTCAGTCGGTGTATAAGCACTACAGCAACAGGATCAACAATCCAACCGTCGACAGTCAACCAAGTTTTGCATCACCAGGAGCGAAAGACAGACCCGATCCATTGCGAATACTGATATCCGGACGGATGTGGCGGACACGTGCAATCGAGCATAATTTGTTTGGAGATTCAAAAATAGAATATGAAAATGAGAATCAGCTGTGAGACAGCGAAAGGGATCCCGGCTTCAGGTTCCGACGGATGCGACAGTGAGAAAGGGCCGCGGACTTGATTAATCCGCAGCCGATTTCCAAATTGTACAACGTTACCTCATCACTCTCCTTGATCATGCCTATCGACGTCAACGATATTCGCGACTATAGGCCAGATGGCGATTCCGCCAAGGTTCGCGAACTGCTTCGTCGTCGATTCCAGTCGCCGGATATTCTTGATGAGCTCGTCAAGATCGATGAGGCCTGGCGTGTGGCCGCCTTCGAGGTTGATAACCTGAACAAGGAGCGGAATGCGATCTCGAAGGAGGTTGGCATGCTGAAGAAGGCGAAGAAGGATGCGAGCGAACTGATGGAGAAAGCAAAGCTGCTGCCGGAACGCATCCAGGCTGCCGAGAAAAAGTTCGTCATACCGGTTTTATTATGAATTTGTTTTTATTTTCGTTAGGCGTGATGACCTTGCTGCTGATCTTACACGCCGCATCAAGACAATTGGCAATTATGTCCACGATAGGTAATCGCTATACAGACTGGTCGCCAATTTGTGAAATGACCGTCGCGTTCAGTGTCCCTGTGAGCGATAACGAAGATGACAATGTCATTGTAAAAACATTCGGGACCTGCAAAGAGACGCAGCCATGGATGATGCATCATCACGAACTCTTATATCAGATCGGCGGCTATGAGCCTGAAGCCGGCGCTGATGTTGCTGGACATCGCGCCTATTTCCTTACAGGACCGGCTGTCTTGCTTAACCAGGCTCTCATCAATTATGGTCTTGCGTTCCTCACCAAACGACAATGTCAGCTCTCTTTTCCGTGATGTGGTTTGATATTAATTGCGGGCTTAGATACCCCGATTCAGCCTCCTTTCTTCATGAACCAAGAGGTTATGGCTGAAACTGCTCAGCTCGAAGAATTTCACGAAGCCCTGTATAAAGTCATGGGCCACGATGACGACACTGCTAACCTCAAATATCTGATCGCTACATCGGAGCAGCCGATTTCCGCTCTGAACAGAAACAAATGGATCAACCCGAAAGACCTGCCTCTGAAGTATGCTGGAATTTCAACCTGTTTCCGTCGTGAGGTACATCATGATTGCTTTGTTCAGCTATGATGCTCAATGGAATCAATTAGGCGGGATCTCATGGTCGTGACGCTTGGGGTATCTTCCGAGTTCACCAATTCGAGAAAGTCGAGCAGTTCGTTGTCACAGAGCCCGAGAAATCCTGGGAGATGATGGAGGAGATGATCGGCGCTGCTCAGGAGTTCTATCAATCGCTTGGTCTATCTTACCGAGTTGTCAATATTGTCTCGGGTGTCTTAAACAACGCCGCTGCGAAGAAATACGACCTGGAAGCCTGGTTCCCGACTTTGGGCGTCTACCGCGAGCTTGTCTCGTGCTCGAACTGCACTGATTATCAAGCTCGGGCGATGGAAACTCGTCTGGGCACCAAAGATGTGAAGGCGACGCGCAAGGCCTATGTTCATATGTTGAACGCGACGTTGACCGCAACTGAACGTACGATCTGTTGCCTTTTGGAGAACTACCAAACCGAAACTGGCGTTGTGGTCCCTGAAGTTCTGCGTCCTTTCATGGGCGGGATTGATTTCATGCCTTTTGTTCGGAAGTGGACCAGCAAGACCAGCCATCAAGCCCAGAAATAAATACTCATACCATTGTCCTAAAGAATTGATTCAGCCCTAAGATAAGTCTTTCAGGCATTCTTTAATTACTTGCATCCATTATTAGAGTGATTCTATCTGTACTGCACTTCCTTGACCCCGTGATTCCTGTCGTCAGGCGTTCTGGCTATCGCCTTGAACTTGGTCCATTTACTGTTTCATCTTGAAGTCATACGTACAGGAAGCTAGTTCGATTAAACTTTTTCATTTCAACATCCTGAGATTGACTCTTGATGCTAAGAGATGATATTTTTGCAAACCTTTTAGGTTGAATTTAGGATTTGGAGTGGGACAGGAAATCAACGACTACGGCAGCGCTGCAGGCAATGAAATCAAATTATTTGGATTCGTAAGGAACTGATTTCAGGGGGTACTCGTCGTGGAAATGGCCACTTCGTTCGGCAATTCCTTTAACTCCAACTTTTACAGATTCAGACACAATTGTGAATTGCTACCGATAAGCCTGCCTGAGCTTCATTTTCAATTTCAATAGATTCAGTGCAAAAATGCAGTTAAACGGAAAACGGTTCCTTTTGATCCATTACCGAGATCGAGTTCCAGCCGAACAGGTACCTCCCACGATTGACCCTTAATGCCAATCTGACCCAGAATTGACAGGAATGTCACGTCGTTCAGAGACTTTGATGCGGAAGACGCCTCCGGGCGTTAAGTCGCCATCCGTCATGGGTTCCTTGAAAAACCTGGGTGATGCCATTCATCTATCGCAGATTCAGCATATCTGACATCGACATTCAGGTCGAGCGCCAACTTTACAGGATAGTTTACAGAAAGAGTATATTACTAATCTTCAGCAACAAATCTACTTTTTGGAGCTCGAGACGAGACTAATGCGTGAATCGGGTGGTACGAAGAATGCAAGGCCGGGTGAACAAGGTGCTATGATTCCGGGTTCTATGTCATCTTCGGCATCATTACCAATGTCGACCATGAAGGACAGAGTCTTCGAAGAGCATATTAGAGAAGCTCGACTGAAGTATCAAGGTTTGGAGACCAGATATGAGACCGAAGTTGACGAGCTCAAACAAGCCAACGACAAGGTATCTGCTGAGAATGAAAGCCTGAAAGCTGAAATCGATCGCCATCATGAACGTATCAAAACTCTCGAAGCAGAAGTTGCTCAGCATGAGAATGCATCTGAAGAGCATCGCATCCAGAATATCTCCGCTTCAATCGACTTAAAAAAGCGATTAGATCGCCTTGAAACAGTTCTTTCTAACAGACAAAACGAGCTTGAACAAGTCAAGCAGAGAGCAAGAATCGACCGAGTCGATGCTGCCGCAGCGCTGAAAGCAGCACAAGATGAACTGGAAACAGCACAAGCAGCGTTGAAACTGTCTTCAGACCGGGAAAAAGACACGGCTGATAAACTGATGCGGATCGAAAAAGATATATTGGAATTGAACGAAACGAAGCATCATCATGATGATGGAATATCGAGTCGGGCCTTAATTCAAGAGTTAGAAGAGAACAAGGCCATCATCAAACGCATGGAGCTGGAAAAGAGCACAATTGAAGCTACCAGCGAACGTCGTCAGGCGCACTGTGATGAATATCTAAAAGAGATCCAAGAACTAAAATCAGCATTGGCGAAACACGAATCGCGTCGACACGCCAACGAACAAGCCCGCGATCGAGCTGCTAAAATTGAACAAAAATGGAGTGACGAACTCGTCTCCTTACGTAGAAAAGTCGAGGACCTCAGATTGGATGCTGAACAAGACCATGAAATGATCGCTCGGCTTCAAGCAGAACTAGCTTCTGTTCGAAGAGATAACATCGAGATCGGCGAAGAGCGCTCTGACCTCGTTAACGAAGTTGAAGTCCATAAAGAAGAGCTAGTTAAGATGCAGACGGAACTCGAGGCGTCTTTCAGCAAGGCTGCCGGTATTGAAGCCATGAATCAGGTCTTACAAAAGAATGTCGACGACGCCCACGTAAAGATCGCCGAGTTCGAATGTCTAATCGACTCTCTCACCAAAGAACGGGATCAAATCAAAGCCCAAACAGAACTGCTCCAGAAACGGTACTCACTCTGCAAGTCGATGGAGACGCTGAAGCAGACCGACCTGAACGGCCTGCTGCAATCGAATCTGCAGATGGTGAAGAGCTTGGAGTCGATCGCCAATCAGATGAAGCTGGCCGAGTCCAGTCCTTCACGTTAGATAAAATGAATGTCTCATTAGAGCAGACAGAATGGCCTGCCGTGTAACGTAAAACACAGAAACGCAACACCAAAGAAACCAGAACAATAAAAGTAAAATATATAAAAAAAAACATTTGATTATTAACGTTCCCATACATGGCCAGAGTCATTACAGGTATTATATACATACAGTCAGATCAACAGCATCAGACCTCGCGACAAAAGTTCACTATCAGTTTACTCGGTTTGACATGTGATGAAGAATATTGGGGTTTAGGCGAAGCCAAAAACCATTGGAAGGTTTCAACGGTAGTGGATCAACAGGAACAGACAAAAAGGAAGTTTCTATTAGCCCATCTTAATCAAACCCTACACCCTGATATCATTCGCAAACTTCCCTGCCCTTAATACATTCAACATACATCATCTATCATATTGCCTTACCAATCCCCAAACCCAGTACTAATTGATGCTGTCACAAATCCCATCGACTGGCTTTCAAAGCGATGGAAGGCTCTAGACACCCGAGATGGAAAGACCATCATATAGTATAAAAGACTAGTTGCATATAGGTCGTAAGAGGAGACCGTCATGGCATAGAATAGAGTCACCCAAATGCCAAGAGGGTCGCAGCGCAGCTCATCATCATTATTATTGTGCGGCTAGACTAATCACGCGATCGCATTCGGCAGCGCCGGCGCCTGCGCATCACTTTGGCTCGAGGATTGTCCAGGCGGTCAGGCCAGGACAGACGATAGGCAGCAAGGCACCGGTCACATGGCTCCCATCAACATTGAAAACGTCGAGATCTTGGACAACCCGACCCAATTTAAAAACCCGTTTCAGATCCAAGGTCGCCTAGCAATATTCTTGGTTGTATTCTTCATGTTAATTTATCTGTATAGTCACGTTTGACTGTATCTCACCTGGGATCCGAGGGGGTAATGCTGTGCTTTGGAAATAATAATTAATAGATGCTGATCAGACTGACAGAGCTAGAATGGAAACTGATATATGTTGGATCTGCTGACGATGAGAAATATGACCAGCTTCTTGATAGTGTCCTGGTCGGTCCAGTCTCTATTGGTACCAGTAAATTCGTCTTTCAGGTTAGGACTTCACTATGCAATATTATTGTTGATTGAAGATCTTGTCAGGCTGCCGCTCCAGATCACACGAAAATCCCTGAGAAGGATATTCTCGAAGTCACTGTGATCTTGTTAACGTGCTCGTATAAAGGCAACGAATTCATTCGTGTTGGATATTATGTAAATAACGACTTCGGTCCTGAAGAGCAACTAAATCGAGAGCCACCTGAACACGTCGATATTGATAAAGTCTACCGGAATGTTCTGAGCACCAGCCCACGTGTGACAAGATTTCCCATCGAATGGGACGATGGCTTGATCGCCTAAACGCCTAATCGTCCGATTTGAAAGCCTTGCTGTTTCTCATCGATAACAGAAGCACCAACTGCTGCTTACAAATCATTGCTTATAAACATATGAATTTAACCGCTTTGACAATTATGCTTCTTGAATTGCTTGTTAGCAGGGATTGTTTTGGCGAGGCCTCCCCTGATATGAACACTCCTCTAAACGGATGTCGTCATCAGACGATTGGAGTCTCTCATTAACGCAATGGCTTGACCAACATCAGCGTCTAATCCGAACATCTACCTGGCTGCTTCCTGGTATCGGCCTGGCCCTGCTGGCCTACAATCGCGGCGCTTTTTACCGACATCGATCCTGGACATCGGCAGCGGCTGCCAGACCTTTCACCGTTCGGATGTCGTTATCAAATCGGTGTCAACTGATGGATTCTAGGCCTTTTCAGCCGATATCTCTTTCAATAAGAACTCGATTCAATTGTATCTGTATCATACATCGGCGATTCGTCGAGCTTTGGCTCTTAGTCCAACTAAAGTTTCATCCGAAGATACTCTGCCTGCAATGTATGCAAGTATTTCAATGCTCCCCTATTGTTGACTTCAACTTCCCTGTATTAGATTGGCACTAGTTCAGCTGGAAAACAGCTTTGAAGCACGGTCACAAGCCAGAGACTTGCTGTGGAGAAGGTAATCAGCAGGATATAGCGATCCCTGGTTTGATACTATCTAGAAACCTTCTAACTCGCGTTCTCAACGATGGGAATAATTCGTTCTCCTCGCCGCCGTATGTTTTCGCCTATAGAGGAATTGGCGGCTTTCGTTGGGATGTCGGCAAAGAATTGATTCGCAGAGGTGCGGCTACGGTCAGCTCATCAACCTGTGCTGAAATCGGCCTTAAACGCGTTCGTTTACTAGACAAATGAAGATCCCCAATTTCTGATTAAATTCCCAGACCTTGGATGAATATCGCCGCACTGAAGATTGGGCCAAAATTCGAGGAGCTGGAATGTGGAGGCAGCAGTCGAAGGTTCGTATTTTGCTTTCACCCGAGTTTCTACAATGTTAATGTCTCTGATTAGGTAGAACGACTGAATGCCTTTGGGCGAATGCTCCGTCGGTTCTGGGATAGACAGAGAGGTAATTAATTGTGATTTATGGAAAAAAAAGGAAAATAGAGCTTAAAAAATTATGGAATAATATATACTAGCAGCATGTTGTGCCCAACCAGGTCATAGACAGGGGCGAATTGTGGGATATTCATGCTCGACACATATTAGCATTATGGATATATCGCATCGATCGAAAATGTTCCTTCAACAGGTCGCTGAAGGGCTGTTGTCGTACGCGCCGACCAAATCGTACCGCTCCCGAAACGATCAGCTCCCGTCGACATTCATCAACCTTCGCGCTGCCGAATTTCAGCTTGGTCTCGCGAACCAACCGCGCGACATCCGATCCGGATGCAGGTACCACCGAGACGACGTACACAGTTCGGGATTTCGCATCGACACGAATCGTGGTTTTGCGAACCGGCGTGCCGATATCGTCGTGCTTGGTAATAGTAATCTGCTTCCGATCTTTCTCTACGTTGATGACGTCGCGTTCATCCGTCATTCCTTCAATCAGCTTGCAAACCTCAGACAGGGCAACATCTGCATCGTCGCGCTCAGGTTTCTGCAACATGCTGAGCGCTTTCTCAACAGAAAGGGCGTTGTCGTTGATCATTTTCGCCACGGGCCGAATCTGTCGAAAGTTGGAGACGACAGACTGCAGTGTCGATCGAACAGCTGCCCGCAAGTCGCCACCGAATTCGTAGGGCATATCGTAATAGAAGCGAAACTCCCTCGTTTCGACTTCTAAAGCGAAATAACCGACCGAAAGCGACGCGTTCAGCATGGCGATGAGTTCACAAACTTCAGGAACCAAATGGCACGGAATGGCATCGAATTGTGTGGCGATGAACTTGATCGTTGGAGCGCTGACGTTGAGGCGTGCCACAACAACGAGGTCATCGCTGAAGTTGAGTCGGAAGCCATTCCCTTGAACTTCGGCGTCGCAATCCAGATTCATTGTCGTAGCTGCTTGGGAGATCCAGTCTAGAGCCCGAAGAGCATCGATGCCGATCGACATAGAATCTTGTGTAGCCGGAAGATACAGGATGGCAGATGCCCGCTCGACTCCTTGTTGTTGACGTTTTTGGGTGAACACCGAAAGCGTGCGTTGTTATAAATCAAGGAAAAAACTTGAAGCGGTTCGTTGTGGACGAGCAAAAAAGTATGTGCATCGGTTGACTCGAACAGATTCGGCTTCTTCATGAGAAAGTTGACTCATTTGCAAGAACTTCGTTTACATGACTCATGATCAAGGAATTCAGCTCTTTAAAAGGATCCGACTTGGGAGATTTCTCTTATTAATACATTCATGCAGGTACAATTTCATGGTTGTAAGTTGCAAATCTATAAGAGCGCTCAAACGATCTGGCGGCAATGTCATCTTTATATTCATCAAGAGCGCATTCTTGTGATACGTAATTGAGCTTAGATTTGCAAAGCTGCTTACGTTAAGTGGCGGTCCGCTCCAGATAGTACTGAACAGATTTTGTGTTTTTTCCCACTGGTCAGTAGTTATCAAGGTGCCGACCGCAAAAGGCACGGTTTGCGCGGATTCCATGCCGTACTGGCCCGGAAGCAAGGGGGTGCGAACATGGGCTGCGATAGAGAGACCCCATGCCCAATAGCAACCTCCGTTTAACAGGCGCGCAGATTCGCTCATATTCCTAACCGACTCTCTCGTAATGGCTGCCGCTGCTCTATCCGCTGAGGCGATCGCCGAAGTCATGAACACCCAGGGCCCCGTCGTCTCCGCCGTCCTGTTGAAGGCCGACGGCACCATCGAACAGGTCTCCATCGACACCTCGCCGAAGGTCAACGCTCCCGCCGCTCTGCTGAAAGGCAACCCGACCTTCATTGGACAGTGGCCTTCGTTGAACGTCATCATCATGTGCTCGAAGATCACTGCTGATGACTGGTCGGTTAACAAGCACAAGCTCCCCAACCCATTCTCTAAGATCGAAGTCAAGGGCGACGTTCTGCTTCTGCGTATGGATGATGACGCTGTCCCCGCCGACTTTATGAAGGAGGAATGGGAACGATTCACCTCGGAGCGAGATGAAACCCCAGCTGGTGAAGAAGACGAAGACTATGGACCTCTTCAGATCACAGCCAGCGAGCTGATCGACCAGATCGACGACGTCGCTGATGAGGATGACGAGGATGACGAAGAATTCGACGCTGAGGAAGATGAGGACGACTCCGATGAAGAAGACGAAGAAGAAGACGACGACGAAGAAGAGGAAGCCGATATGGAGCAAGATGAAGGTGAGAGCGCTGCCGAACCTGAACGCTCGGAACAGTAAATGCTGTGATTAATATACCAAATTTATTGTATTGTTACACAGTTTCATTGGCTTGATAGATGTACATTCGATCCGTTTAGATACAGCAATTACAATATTCACAATATTCTGGATAACCTAAAGAATCAATTAACAGAAAAAAGCGATTTCACAAAACGAGCAAAACCTTCGTAGTATTCCAATAGACATATCACCTAATTGTCGCTGCGATGGAGGAAAGGTCGAGTTGCTCAGAATAAGCGATTCGGAGACGGCATTAAACTGATGTAATCCCAACTGCAACCTTTCAAACTGGCAAGCTGAGGCAAACGATGAAGGTCTGTGAAACTCTCGTAAATGGGTATCCAAGTTTAAGCCGTAATTACTCACAGCTTCGATGGCCGTTCTTGCATCGCGAACAACACTTTTATCACTGGAGCAAACCGTTTTTCATTTGACGGAGCTCGACGTTCCAGATGGAGCTTGCCATCGACAATTCTGAAAACCGCCTGGATGGCAAACGAGTCCCAGTTGCATAATTGAAGATAAATCAGGCGCCGATCAGATGGATTCGCTAATTCGATCATATAACGAGATTGAGAATGGCAATGCTGCAATATATTAGCAACAGCATCTACATCGATCGTATAATACGTGAAGAGAGGTTCGTTCGTCACTCGAATGGAGCGCTTCCATAAGCGATACCCATTGGGAACCTCTTCACCTAATTCACAGCCACATTCACATTTCAATTTGCCTACAAAGACGTCGGCAGGAACAAGCAGCTCGCGAACTCCAACAAGCATTACATTTCCAATTGCAGATTCGTCAAGACGTTCGCTTGGAAGACCATAAGGACGCTCGATGTTCGACATCGTATGAGGATCGCAAACCTAAAGAAATTGATTACAGGATTCATAAAGAATCGATAACAGCACCCATAGCTCAGACATTTCCATCCAATGCTCAGACGGTAAAGGAAGGACTTTTTGTACTCTGGACAAATCGGCGACAACACGAGCACACGATCGACAGAGTAAATCTTGACGAGATGAGAGTTCAGAAGCCGATGGCAGATCCAGATCACAATCTCGCTTCATGTCGAGCGTGATAGGGCATGTTAGATTGATGGCAGACGAATTCGAAGGGGTCAACCGGGCCCGATTCGACGCCACATGACAATCGAATAGAATCTCGGCAGAGTCGGTCGGGATGGAGACCCGAGCTCGATTCAGCTCCAGATCGATCTGCACTGGATATCCCCATGCGATCAGCACAAGACGCTTCACATGAGGTAACTTCTCTATCGTTATATAGAGACGATCTGAACATGATTCTATTGCAGTCATGACAGCAAATGCAACATTCGCGCTAAAAAAAATCCGAAATTTTCCCGTCAAAGCCAAATGAAAAGTCAGTTAAAAATCAGCTAATAACACCGGATGTTTAATCAATCGAATTACAGAGGCGAGTAGTTTATGAATCAATTACCAAGCTGAAATTGCCTGAAATTACAAGCTGATGTTTAGAATTAGCGGCGGATCGGGGAGCGCGAACGACGGCGGAATGGCGAGCGACGAGGTCCGTTTCGTCCACGAATGTCAGATCGTCGTGGCGATCGGGAACGTGGCCTGCCTTGAGCTCCGAATCGGCCCTGCGAATCTACAACGAAGCTTAGATAAAATGTATCAGAAAAGCATTAAAGCAGGTCAACATACATGGAGGAGGGGGGCGGCGACCGCCACGATCTTGCACCATCATTATTACTTCGACGACATTTCCATCGATCTGAGCGCCGTCCATATGACGACGTGCCTTCTCGGCGCCGCTGGATGCTTTAAAGAAAACTTCGGCCTTGCCCGTATTGGTCCCCTTGATTTTGGGATGCATCGGGATGACGACCTGAGCCACATCGCCGAACGTCCCGAAGATTTCTTTCAAGTGCTCCTCATTTACATTTCGAGTGATATTCCGAATAAGGACCCGCTTGGGACTGGGTGTACGGGAACGCCGACGAGGGCGCGGCGAGATTCTACGACGATCATAAGATCGTGAGCGTCGCGGAGGGCTTCGTCGACGGCGATAAGAGCGGGATCGGCTTCGCGAATAGCTCGAGCGCGAATACGACGAAGCCGAGCGCGAATACGACGACGACGGTGAGCGCGACGATGACGAATATGACGAAACCGACCGAGAGCGTTTACGTCCTCGGGACCGCGATCGGGTTCTGGATCGAGATCGGGACCGGGAGCCTCGTCCCCGAGGCGACTTCGATCGAGGCATGGACGGCGACAAAAACCGAAATTGGCGATGAGAATGCGTAGATAAGAGAGCGACCTCCTTGATGTCCAAAAAATTTCAACTGGCGCAGCCTTCAACAATTGCTTCAGGAGCGCAGCCCTCGCAGAAATCCCTTCCGAATAAACTCGAATTGTTTTCTACGTTTCAGACAGCGAAATTTTTCCATGAACGAATGGATTTGGGAATTGGGCAGACTAGAGAATACTCAGGATGGTTTTATTTTTTTACTTTTTTGGGGCTCTGATTAGATACAGGAATAAACAATAGAATTAGTTGAATTTGATCGAGCGGACCTCGGTGTCGATATTGCCACCGCGGTAAGTGCCTCGCTTGGCCTTGGTCTTCTCATGACGGAATCCTTTGCCCTTGGTGACGATCAGCTTGTTGCTGGCCTTGGCGCCGTACGATTCACCGGCCTCCTGAAGGGCGGCGTACGAATTGTCTCGAAGACGATCATCGGCAAACTTGATTGCTTCAGCTTTGATTCGCTGAAATCTCTGTCCCGATGAAGGTGCGTCTTTCAATTTAGCTTGAGGCGTGATGACGTTGTTCCTTTTCTGTTCGCCTGCAGGACCGTCGCTCGAGCTGCTGCTGTCGTCATCGGATTCCGAACTGCTTTCGGCTTCTTCTTTGTTAGATGCCTCGGCATCACTCTCCGAATCTTCTTCGTCGTCATTGTCGCTAGACGACGACGAATCGTTAGCTTCTTGGTCGTCGCTGGAGGCTTGGGCAACGTCTTCGGAGGAAACGGAGCAGTTCTCCTCAGACGAGCTGTCATCGTCCGATGAGGAATCCGCTTCTTCTTCGTTATCCGACCCTGCTCCGTCATCAGAATCGGACGACTCTTTGTCACTGCTGGAATCGGAGTCTTCGGCAGATACAACTTCAGCAACAGCCATAACGCCTTCTTCCGACGACGACGATCCATCGCTGTCCTCGGCGTCGTCCTGCTCCTCTTCCGACTCGGCATCTTCCTCTTCTTCATCAGACGATGACGATCCTTCTTCATCGCCGCTTTCTGACGAATCCGCCTCGTCATCACTTCCCACTACCAAAACAGTCTCGACGTTCTCGTCATCTTCAGAGGAGGAGGATGACGATGCGTCCTTTATCGATGCGTCATCCATCGATGCGTCCTCCATCTCTTCGGATTCGTTGTCGTCGGATTCTTCCTGCTCGGACTCGTCGGACGCGGTGGGCTCGCCTTCCTCGGCTTCATCGTCAACGAAGGCGCTCTTTTCAATATCCGAATCGAAATCGCTATCGGATTCTAGATCCGATTCCTCAATGACTCTCCTTCGCTTGGAAATCCTGGAAGCGTCAGGAGACCCTGCTTGGCTCCTTTTGATGGCCTTGGCGGGTTTCGCATCGGGATTCCAATCAAGATCGGCTTCTTTGACGAGTTTGGCAACGGTCTTATTCAGCCCGACGCTTTTCAGATATTCTGCGACCACGATGAGGAAACGGTCGTTTTCCGCAGTCATTTGGAAGAATCGATGTGAAAACGAAATGCCGATCATAGTTAGGGTAAAAGGGGTAGTGATCGACAAAGAGACTCACGGACTCCGGAAAAGTCCGCGCAGAACGAGAAAACCCCGCCAGATTGTTCAAAATTGTAGATGGATTTTAGGATTCTAAATTTCGCCAGTAAACAGTATTGAAGAGGCCTGCTGTAGACTACAATAAACAAGAATTTTGCCACAATAAGAAGTATATAATTAAGTTAATCAACAAGTTTAAGCTCGTTCTGAAGGGTTTTTAGTCTTTGCGAAATGCCCATGACAACCTCATTGCCGCGATCGATTGCCTAATGGTCAGGAGCGAAATCACATTCTGGTTATGCAATTGAAATAGAGCTATTACCATAATGAGTTCTGCTCTTTCACGATCGTCATTTGAATTGGCACTGGTTTCCTCCCTTTCGATCACCTCTAACCGTTGAATCAAGCGAACATGAGAAGCAGCCTGCTTTTCATGCAGCTGTTGAAACTCAGCTTGGCGGTTGGGTGACAGGATGGCACCGTGCAGTGAATCGACAAGACTTCGTGAAGCTTCGACGAACTGATAGAACAGCACTAATGGCGATTCTTCCATTTGGGACAGAGAGAGGAATCAACACGCAGTCATGTAAACATCGGTATTTGTTTATATGGTACTCCCGTACAACTTTATTTTACTGCCACTTGAGCAAAGTCATCTGCTATCGCATATGTAACTCATCTGCGACAGCATTCTCTGCAACAACCAATTCCTCTAATACGTGTGATTTGATTTGTATACGAACAAGAAGTTCGACTTCGTAATCGCTGCTTTCTGCAAAGCCATCTCGACTCAAACCAATCCAAGCACCATCAGTAACTGAAGCTCGAGCAACTAACGATTCGAAGTCCACATTTATCTTGCCGATTGTTTTAGCTCCAAGAAAAGTCTTGCGTTGGACTTTTAGATGAATAATAGGCGAGGACTGAGGCATTCTGATGACGAATCTGAGGTTCCAAATCGGTTCCCAAGATTCCTCAGGTTCTGAGAAGAACTTGGCTCCTGCTATGCTTGCATAAGCCCTGAATCCAATAGGCTTCTTTTTAGACCAAATCTTGAAATTTCTTGCTTTGATAATCTGCCTCAGTTTCAGTTTAGCAACATTTCTTAAACTGTCTAGCCTCACTTCAAATTGCACCATAGCATTTAAGTCCCTCAGAGATGCTTCTCGCAAGTATGATCTGTCACTCAACGTTCTGTACTGCCGCCTCAATGAGTCTTCGACGTCTTCAACTTCGTCGTCTCCAGGTAAATGTAAACTCTCTATGCCAAATCACGGTTTATACTAAGACTGAGAATAAAAAAACAGTATCGTTTTACCACCATCGGATATTATGGTTTCTGATTGCTCTGCCTCGCTTTGGATCACAGACTGCTCACTATGCGGATACAGATCTTCTAGAAAACGTTGAGCAAGAGATGCTCTTCGAGCAGCACGCAGCATCCTGTGCTTAACGATTTCCATTTGGGCTTGGAATGTGAGCATATGAGGATTACAGAGCTTCAACGAAAATTCGATAGTCCCACAGTTTACTTCAACACCACGTTTAGATTTTAGCAGAGGAAGTCTTCGGTTCTCTTCCTTCTCCAGGAGTAATCCCTCAAGGTTACATGTTGCCTCTCCAACAAACTTGTCTTTGCCCAGTCGATTTCCAAACACCTGTTAAACAGCCTATGAATAAGCATAAGTTTTAAAAAAACCCACTACCTTGATAACAAGTTGATAGGACTCAGGATCATTCATGGGAAATCGGCAAGAAAGACCCCAAAGCGGATCTTCCGGATCCAGCGGCTCACTTTGTACTTCAGTATCATGTGATTCAGGACTGAAATCCGACGCGACTGTCAAACTGCTTTGATGAAGAAGCTTGGCAGCTGTCGGTTTGGTTTGAACAGAAACCTATGCAGCACGAATGAGAGATAGCCATTTGATCCAACCAGAGCTTCTTACGAGACAATAGGTTTTCATTTTCGCATTGAGTGTTAGCCCGACTGCTCTAACCACATCGACTTCCAGTGTTGTACCAGTATGGACAGCTGCAGAGAGGCCTGTTCTAAGTCGGTCTAATTCCGACTCTAATTCGATTGCCTCATTGCCATTGATTTCAGAATCTCCAGCATTAGTTCCGCTCTGAGGAGTAATCGTTACAGAGCGAGGTTCTGGTAGTGGACTCAGTGGGAACGCATCCATAAGTTCGTCCTTTTCAACAATTATCCAGTATTTCTGTTCAACAGATCCATCGCCTGCGAGTTCGATCATTTCTTGAACTTTTTTGAAAAACCCTTCGACTTGCTGGGGTGGGACCTTGGAAACGCGTTCTCATTAGGGCACTGGCATTAACTATCGTAACTTACTTGACTAAAATCTATCTCCCACTGCTTTCCGTTTTGTTCGAATCTGTATCTTTCACCAAGCGACTCAGCTTTAAGCTCCCCGATTGGAACCATCCAGGCCTCATCAACAACAAGAGCGTGGGTTACCGCTTCTTGAGCATCGATGGATACCATCAATAGTCGTTTTGAGCTTAAAATTAACGACTTGTTGTCAGGAAGATCGAGAATATCAATGAAATCGTCTCCACGATATCTGGAGATTGTGAGCAGTAATAACCACAAACATGAAACGGGCATACTTAGAGCGATGGGCAATATTTAGTAAAAATTTGCCCTTTGATACCGTAGCAGAATGAAGTTTGATCCTACGCTGCATTCCGTAGAAATGACGAGGGAATCTTATCAGCATTGGACGTCGATGATTATTTCTGTTGTACGTCGAAGCCGCATTTCGAACACCTCCAGCTGCAGCTGACGCCAGCTTCAAGATTCTAAGCTGTGATGAAATACAATGAGTCCGATTACCTGCAGTGTTCCACTGATTGGCTTGGTAACGGCACCAACTAAACCTTTTCCGATTCCCTGCGATTATTTTTAAGCTCGTGTCACAATGAGATTTGCTTGATATACAACCTTCACGAATCCTTTAACGCCGTCTTGCTTTGCTCCTTTAAAGGGGTCTACTACAACGCCAGTAACACCAGAGAATATCCCTCGGCTGAAAGCTGTGCCACCAGCGACCATCGTCTCTAAACCAGATGCATCGACTGTATTGAATTGCAGCTGTTGACGTCTTGTTTTTGCCTTGTATTCTTCATCCATAGTTATTGCAGCTGCCAAATTACCCAGATTCCCTGTCACTTTGGAAGCAGAATTTGCAAACCCTCCAAGCTAAGATGCAATTAGCTAACATAAAAACCAGAGAATAATTATACTGTTCCAGAAAGCAAGGCAGCTGATCCCTTTAAGAGACCACGACCGAACGCTGCAGGCCTTGAAATGACTTAGAGAAGCGACTATATGTGAATTCGTGAATTACCCAAGCGCCAGTCCAGCAGCAGGTTCGAAGAAGAAGTCCTAATGTATTTGTAAGAAAAATAAACCAATGAAATACTGTAATGTTGACCTTGACACCGCTTCCAAGACCTGACACTAGCTGAACGGGATTTCCCAGAAGATCAGATGAGCCCAAGACACTGAAGGCAGCTGCAGCCGCGTTCTTGATATAGTGCATAATGATCAAATTTACAAGATCATCGTAGTTTGATACATGATTGGATAAACCAAGCGCATTCAAATTGAATTTACAGTTCTCCAACGCAACAGAGCTCGCTAATTTTAAAATCCAATCGTAATCGGTTCTACGCTGCGAGCTCCCGCTGATTCCATGCCTTAATGTTATCGCAATCGACAACGGCGACATGACCATTATTCCAAAAAACACCTACAATAAATGAATAGAGCAGTAAGAAATCGAGATGGACTTGACCTTGCGCCCGGATTCTTGACCAACCACTGGACAACTTTCAATCAGCAACGGTGGCGGTAAAGGCTCGCGATAGCCTGCAAAGACAAGATCGACCAAGTGTTGAACCAGCCAGAGAACGTTGCTAAGCCATTTGGTATTGAGGTTAATTGTCATCCCAAGAATCAAAAGGTTAACATAACTACAGCAAGTTTTGATTAATGCATGAGGTGCATGCATTTTCTTACGGGAAGAAGTCGAACAGGTCAGTTAGATAACGAGATTGTACAATGAGTTGTATCATCGGTTGCGGCGGGTCACTAGCCTTTCGAACGAGGCCTAAAATTACCATCTGGGATGTCTCGCCACCGCCAGAATTGACGTCAGGGTTGTCAATCTGAATGTTACCAATGGATACCGACAGCAAGTAATCCTTCCAGTCTTGTTCCATGATGCAATCGACAGCAATCTGGGACAACAGTCAAATAGGATGACTCTATTTTATGCACTGCTTACGTCAATAAGAGAAATGTACATAAGTTCACGTTGATAGCCTGAATCGACAATGCTGACACCAATTGCAGGCAATGCCACATTAAAACCGGCATTGAACTCGTATTTTTCAACAGACACTTCAATCCATTCGAATTCGACAAGAACATCGCCCCGGTTAACAGCGCTTTCACCCAGTTCAGAACGAAACAAGTCATCGGCATACTTATTCATGGATATCACTTGATGCCATTCCTAATAAGAATAAATAATTGCTAGTTTCGAACGTAATGGCGACGACCTGAATGACGTTCTGTGGAGGCACATCCATATAGTCGTTGACAGCGAAGGCAACCTCACCCATAAAATCTAAGATGATAGTTATTATGGATCAATGTATCAACAATGCTTTTTACCATCTTCTGATGTTTGATCCTGGTCAAACAATGCGATTCTTAATAAATGTCCAGCACTAGACGGATGCCTTTCGTACTCGAACTCAAAAGACTGATCCCAGTCAGGATTCAGGCTCTTCTTTGTAACTTTGGTTTGAAATGATTGAGTGCCGTATGAAATCTACAACTTTTTCTTAAACGAGGCCGGGACGGAAACTGGAGAAGAGGCCGACCTTACAGTATGGATCAGACGTTCCACTCGAATCCATAGCGAGACAATTTCTGGCAGAAACAATACCAATTCGGAACTTTCCTGAAATTACTCTCTGTTTCGTCAGTTTGCTGAATTGAGTTGTCTCTACAGCAATGGCTGTAGATCGGCGTCTCCTATCCAGCAATTTTTGGATCCCTACAATTGCCAGTGAGATACTTCACAAATTTGAATAAAACTAACCTTCACGAGTGGATGTGATAACACTAGCACGCTCCCGTTGAGATTCGGCAGCAATACATTGTTTTTGTAGATCAAGCTGTGATAAATGATGGCGAAATCGGTCAATTGATTTGTCAAGATCGCGTTTCAAAACTGATTTCATCGCTTCGGGAGTCCTGATCCACTACAAAGCATATTGGCTTGAATAAAAATTGGTTTCATGATCTAATATACCTGAGCAATCACCCGAACCTGACCTGACTCCTTTGTTTTGGTTACTTCCTGGACGTTCCGGTTACAGTCATTATTTTGGTGATGATATAAGTATCAGCTACCTTGTCATGAAGCTTATAAATTTTATACCAAGCATCGGAAGTCTCCTCATTAGCAAGTGTTGATAAGGATATTTCGAATCCACCGATGACCTATCTGAGCTCAAACAGTGACAAATTTACGACGATATAACATACATCGTCCTTAACCACGTTTCGGTCTATGACCCGAAAAAGAACGGATGTCAAACCATCTCGGATTTGCATAACTGTCGAATGTTGGAAATGTGCATTTAGTTGTTTCTTTTGGACTGGAGTGGAGTCCTTTGATTCTCCAGCAATTATTTCGATAAACGGATCGCAGAGACCATTCTTGTCCACAGCCGGTATGTCCCATGCTTCAGCAACCTACGATTTCTAAGCACAAAAATAAATAAATCTAGGCGACCTGTACAGTGACATAGAGCTTAGACGGGCGTGTTCGCATCGAATCCACCATTGCTAAATCCTTCTTATACTGCTTCTCAGCAAATTTAATGCACGATTCTAGAATTATAGTTGACTTATTGATTAAAGCTGTATAATCAGATGTGGTGGCAGAACTGAAAAACAATTATGAACAGTCCAATCAAAAGCAGCAATTACCTTTGGGGAGTTGTAATGACTTCTTCCAAGCGTAGTATTTTCGATGGCGACTCATCTTGAGCGGTAGTAACCTGGACCTCACCTTTAGCCGTCTTCCAGTCGGATATTGAGGATGCTTCCGATTCCATATCAAAGTTCCGCATCGTATCAGGCGATCCTTGTGAAGCGACATGAGTTATCAGAGTACATAACCTCCAGGTAAAAACCTTCAAATCTAGCATCCAATCCTAAGGGAGACAAAGGTTCCAGCCAGCAAAAGGGAGTCTTGGAGAAAGGGGGAATGGAAACCCAGGATCCCAGACCGGTTTGTGATATTTCTATGGAAAACCGGGTCTGATTTTCAATGCGGCAAGGTGGAAACCGAAGGTCCCCTTGGCGAAAAACAGCATATACGATATTATCGCGCTGCTTGATGATGCATTCAATGATCTCAACTTCATTCTGCCTGATGAGAATTGTTAGCTTTAGGGCGATGAATTTCTGGCTCTGTATTGTACCGTGTTTTAACCGAAAGTGAGTTATGACCAAGAACGTTAAAAGCGAATAGTCCAGACCATCCGGACGTTAGGGTTGGTTCTAGTGAGCAACGCATCAAACGAGATCTTTGCGGCTCAGGAACCGAATAGTCCAGCAATCTGCTATTCGATGCAACTTCAACAACTGCATCGTGAGCGTTTTGTCTTAGGTATAACGAGCGATTTAAGCAATTAACGATAGCCAATTGAGGCATCACAAAAACTATTTTTGTTCTTGAGAATCTTCCCTATTGAGACATCTCCACTTAGTGACATGAAAAGAAATAAATCAAACTCACAGATGATCGAACAATTTTCAGACGCATTTCATATTCTGCATCATCAGCTTCTTTCAGCAGAATACTAACTCCAGATTCTAGCTTCGAGAGCGATACTGGATCAGAGTATGTAGTGGTAGAAGTTTGCAGCCAACATTGAGTATGCTGAGACTCATCGCATCCCGCCATTAGCATAGGGACCCCTTCATAGAAAGTAAGCGATGGCAGATATTAAGCTTCACTTACCATGACGTGAATTTGTCGGATATGTAGGTATAAGATTGGCTGGGTCTCGAGATTTGTCATGACCACAAACAAAGAACAGATTCTTTGGAGTATGATTGACGATCCAAAATGGAGCAAATAATCTAACTATAGGGCAATTGCCAGACAAGTATTCCTGGAGCAGCTTAAATAAAACGCATACGTTTCACAAGATTTGAAAGAGCTCACAATTTCGTATGCGATGTAATTTTGATAAATCTTCTGAGATCGAGTTTGCGAGTCACTTGGTATCCCAATTGAGCCTCGTTCTACTACATCATTTTTGAATATCGACGTAAGACCGGAACGATTTCTCTGGCTAATAGGAACAGGTTCCGAGAAAGAGCACCCTTGCAGGGAGGCACTTATAAGCATATCTGATTCGTTCATAAAATATTCAATTCTGTCTCCGCAGTTGATCTCATGCAACTCTACAGCTTCATCTCCTATCAGAGAGCATTACATGACATCTGAGCAGAACCAATGATGAATAACTTTACCAGTTGTAAACGTTATCCTTAATGCGCAAGATGAATAGAGAAGATTTTCTATAGTAACCATGGGAGAAACTGAGATCACAAGTTGATTTTCAATTATAATTTGGTGGCCCAGAAGTCGTAGCGATGCATTCCTCTGTAGGGCAAATACAGTACTATCAGATCTGCTTGGAGCATCGCTAGTTCCTGCTGTACTATCAGCCTAAGAGAAATCATTCATCCAAGTCAGTTGCTGCCATGAGCCAAATGCTTTACCGGTTCAGTTTTTAGCACCAAATCAAACGTTCCGGATGTGAGCTGGCTAACAGGGCGAATTTCTATAGGCGTCGAGAATCCAACTTGGCGCCCATGCAATCTTACCATTACAAGGCCTGGAAATTATGAATTTCACGACCATTACACAAACTATAGCGGACCATCATTCACGATTTGAAGAGGCAAGTATATCTTAGAGTTGGACGAAAGGACTTTAGTTTGGAAGAAGCTTATGTCTCCTGCAGATTGCAAGGCAACATCTAAGTCGTGTCCAGTTGCGTTTTTGAATGCACACTGATTGAAATTTTCTGAGCATGGAACGACTGCAAGTTGGAAAGAAAACCGTACCAAAGAATGTACTCGTATGGTGACATAACCAAATGTAGTGGTGACCGTGGCAGCTATAAGCCCGTTTTCCACGATACATGACTGGCCATAGGGAACACGTAATGGGCCAGTAACCAGACCGTCAGCAAGCTCTACTTGCAATTGTGGGACTTGCAAATAGCGGCGGGAAGAAGTCGTTGTTGAAGGCAAAACAAGTTTCTCTTCTGGCGCCATTTCTGCCCTCAACACCTAAATTTAAATTTAGCATTGCTGCTGTTAATGCCGTTCGGTAATACAGGGACGGTTGATGTGACAACGATTGGAACTCCAGTGTCATTGATGACAATATTAGCAGATTGCCATGACTGCTTTGGAGCTGGCAGCAATTCGAAAGTCTGGCCGACATGGACCAAGGCTGACCATTTATCAGTTTCAATCAACTTTTTCAGAAAACGTTTGAAATGCTTACTTTCAGCAAGCGCTGATGAAAACGTGACGTTCAGCGGACGCATGTCACCTTTAAAAGAAACATCATGGGAGGAGATACCGTCAAAGGTATGCTAGCAATGTTGTTACAATAACGACAAGAAATTACACTGAAATACCGTAAATGCCATCGTCCAAGGTTCAATCAAAGGCTCCCAAGCATGCACGACGTGGTTCATGTACCATGATTCGAACTGGACCCGGATACTTGATCTTAACATGCCATCAGCTTTGACTGCAGCCTGAGCACGGAAGGCGCTTGTTCGAAGACGCCATACAGATAAGGTCTCTTTCAAGAAATTATCTAAAAGAAGGATCTCGATACTAGGTGCTTGCAGTAAAATTCGGGACCCAATGTACGGCATTAAGGTGTTGATTTCGACAGAATCTGACCCAGCTGAGAAAGCAGTCTCTGCTGCGATAATAGCGCTGACATCAGCTACATCTTGAGAAGGGCTAGTTTCCACTGCAAAAGTAGACAAGACGTATAAAGCAACGCGATATAGGGATGCAGAAACTGTTGCCTTAATTGAAGGTAAGCTGAGATCAGCAAGGAAATACGGCAGTTTTGGGAAAGCAGCAGTGAGTAGTAAAGCTGCGGCTTCGATCTTCTCATCGCGAATGAACTTAAGCGCATCTTGCCTTGTCTTGGATTCCTTAATGGAGAATAGTTGAGAGTTTTCATCGTAGGCAACGGTGAGATGGTCTAATGTAGCCGACAGATGATCGTAAATGTTTCTTCCCCCTTTAGAGACGTTAACAGCTTTGGAAAATTCTGGAAACTTTGTAGTATCAACATTCTTTGAGTCCGAACAAATGATCATCAACTGCCCAATAGAGACGTGCAGCTGAGGTCCTTGTTCCATTCCTGTATGAGCAACCGCCGTCAACGGGCCAACATTTGCATTGATGTTCATACGGAACGCAGGAGCTATGTTTCTTTGGACATTGTCTGCCATGACTTCGGCGATTTCTTGCTGAAACAATGTAGGAGGCACCAGGTAAAATAATGGTGCTGGTGACGTTGAAAGCCATTTCATAAAACTGTTCAAAAACTGGCCCGGCACATAGACCGTTGTATCAGCTAAACGAGCATGTATGACCATTAGCGTGATCTCTTGAGTAAATTTCATTTCACATCGAGTACCGAGTGGCTTCTCAGCACACTCTAATGATAATCCGCGAGCGTTCTGACTTGATTGAAGAGCTCCAACTGATAAGTTTGCAGCCATTTTAGTGAAGGCAGCATTAATGGCAAGAGTTGCGTCGACTGACGACAATGACAAGTCAAGAAAACATAGCTGATCAAGGCAGGTAATCAATTTCAGAGACAACGAAGCAACTTCAACTGAAAATTGGTAGGAGCCAAACAATGTGTCTGGATTCCCTGCACAAGGTGATAAGGGCTCCTCCAGCTCATCACCATCTGGATCATTGTTTTTGGGTGCAAACTCATTGATGAAATGCACAGCTGAGCGAATGACGTCGATGATCTTTACCAATAGCGACTTTGCATGAGGTATATTTTTCTCAGCGACCGCGCGGTACCTCCTAAGACATTCCAGAGGTAAACCAAGGTCAAGCTGGGACAGCTCTATGCACTCTTCTGCGGTTAAATGCTTCTTCATTGCATGCTTTCTGTACAGTCGAATGTACCGACGGCGTCGCTGTGCGGAAAGAATCACGCATGACCTATGTACAGCGATCGTTCAGAAATGAGCTCAAAAAGCAAAATGCTTGATCCAGTCACCATGTGGTACAACGTAAAAGAGCGAGTTTTGCATTTAATTCCTCGTTTAAGACAGCAACCGAAAATTTCCACCAGCGATCAGGTCCATCCTTAACTCGCCCAATTGGCCTCAACCATTTGACCTACAATCAAACAATGTTAAAACGTATTGGAGCATAGTATCGAATAATGATCGTTGGGCATACTTGGACGCATCTTGACCACCAACTAAGACGATGAAGCAAATCCCATAAAGCCGACATTTGCTTATCGGACAACGACAGGGCTAATTCATTGGAGACCTTGACAGATCCAGTCACAAATGGGCCTGGTTGATTGCCCAATCCGAGACCTTCATGATCGGCAGTTGTGCCCAGTCGTAAGCCAGCCACAGCTGTTACACACCCATTGTGACTTAATAACAGATCTTCTGAGCATATGTCTTGAGAAAACCCCAATGAGACTTGTAGCCCGACAATTCGTAATGACATATAAAGGGTCGGGCGGTATACTAGATGAGCATGATCAAGCGCATCACCATTTTGATCACAGCTTGTAAGCGCTATTTCAGCAATAGAAACAGAAAGCTGATTTTGACGTTCCGAATTCGTAATGTGGTCGACAATGCTGACATGAACATCGTTTAAAGTTACACGAATGCAAGTCGCCAAAACTGTCACAGCGCGAATGAAGCTACTAGTTTGTGACGTCATATCTGCAGCTTCAGTTAACGCAGCTGCCTCTGGATCCGGCGAAACAATAGGTGGTAAAACCTGAAGAATTATATCAAACGGATCCCTTGGTCTTTCTGTTTGACGATAGTTGTTCAGATCGTAAGCATTAAGTGTGACTTTAACACCTGAGATTTCAACCAGAGCTATGCTTTCATCAAGCAGGTTTAGCAAAGGAGCGCGTAAGTGAATTCTCTTGATTTGAAGCAAGTCGAATTGCCAGGGGATCAAATCGCCAAGAAACTGAAAAACATCCCGAGATATTGTGACATTTTCTAAGGTTATAGCGCCTCTAAACGAGAGATGAAAATCGGCAGCCTTGAAATCGATGAGAATAAAGGAAAGATGATTAGCAATGAGGCTGCCAACAAAAAGGCTCAGCCTTGTTTCCAAATCACCGGCGAAAGCTCGAAGTTTTTCTAGGACCATCTGGGGAAACGACAGCACAAATCAGATCGTGAAAAACGATGCAATCATAATGGTTGCTGTAACAGCGCTTGTCACAGACAAAGGGCACCGCCTCCTGTGTTTCCCTCCTTTACATGCTGCGCCATCTAGTATTGATAGTCGATTCTAGAACGGTGGGGACAGGATACAGAGTCGGCTTTGGATATTAATCACTGTCGAGATGAACCGACAGAACATCAGAATGATGCACTTCCCAGAGGTCCATCGGGCGCACAGAAGGCATGAGGTGTCGAGCTACTTGTTTGAATGGCGCAAACGGCCATTGAGTCTTGACTTCGATCAAATACATAGTGCCATTTGCACGAGCTCACTTTCACATCTTTTGTGTTGTCTGTTCTGGTGCTACTATAGTTTTGCAGTCTAACGTTGAAACCTTTATCGATTGCCTGAAAAAATGTACTCTTTCGGATTCTCGGTTAAGTTCTCATTGGATTTGCTCTTGGTTTTATTTGTTTTGGCTTGACCGCTGCTTTTTCTTTATGTTTTATGTCAATGTAACTTGGTTTAGTCTGTTTTTGAGGTTGCTTACTCTTCCTGAGACCGAGTTCTTTGGACTTAGTCTCTGTCTGTTGTTCTCCACTACCTTCGTGGTCCGATAATTCAATCCCAGACTGCTTCAGCAAAGCGCATAATTGAGCGGCTCGCCGCAACTGTTTCTGGATCGTTCTGTAGAAATATTAACGGATTCACATAGATCGTTGGTTAAATGTTGTACGTTTGTAAGTCGTTTAGCTCAAAGCTTTGCTCTAGTAACTGCTTTTCAGTTCGTGTTCTAGCTTCTTGAAGCTGAAGCAGATACTGTTGCTCTTTTTTCGACTTGCTTACACACTCCCTAACCACAAAGTTAAGATTCTTTCTAGAGCGAATACAGGCATGGTCTCTCACAGCCGTGACTGGTTCAATTCTTCCCGAACCATGCTGAGCTCAGATTGTAAGACAACTATCTTTTGATTCGAGTTTTGCATGAGCTCGTCATGCCGACTGTCAATATTTCAATGGGCATTCATGTGGTCAGTAAACTTACTAACCGTTTGACTTGAGCCAGCTCATTGTCATGCTGTTCGCGAGCGTGAGCATCAGAAAGGGCTCTAGATTGTAATTCTAATGCTAATTTCTGGCTCACCAAGCTAAGCTCGCTTTCAAGATGAGTATTCCTTGCCAAAGCATTGTCACTAAATGAAAGATGAGAGACAATGACAATTTCAAGCTTGGCCATGTACCGTTCTTTAACAGCATCAGATAAGTGTAAATTCTGTATCCCTAAAATCGCCTCGTGACGTTTTGTGAGAGTTTCCACTTCAAATTTATGGTCGCTCTAGAAATCGTCAGCAGACTGTTCTTTCGGCAACTGAAAGCTTACTGTGGCGTGCTCAATTTGATGTTCTGATTCGTCCTTTTCTCGCAGCAGCAAATCATGGAGGAACTCAATCTCACTCTCTCTATCTGTGACAGTTTTGGATAATTTAGCAACTTCGTCTGGGTATTGCAGTTCAGAGTTTGTCAAAGACTTGATGGTTTCCTTCAATGACGCCATCGCTTGTTCTAAAGACTGTATGTAATCGTCTGTTTCCGTTTGAATCATTGCTTCACATTGATTCGCAATGCTGAGCTCAGTTTGCATTGCACTATCAAGTCGCGTAACTATCCACTTCGACAACTCAGTTTTTGCTTGGTTTCTCTCTTCTTCGGTTTCAGCTAATCTGATTTCTAAGGCCTTGAACTTGCTTGATTCAGCAGCTAATTGAGCGCTGTATTGTCGCTTTAAGAATTCCAAAGTGACTTCATTGGCTGATTGGATCTTCAATTTCTGTTCACGCAAATCGTTTTCATATTGCAGCTTCAGATCCCGTAGCTCGCTTTCGTGTTTCAGCTGCAACTCGTTATTTGCATTATCGCGACGTCGAAGCTCTTGTCTAAACCAAAACATCATTTCTTCTTTGACTAGCTGTGCTTGAGGGGAACCATCTCCAGCCATGACACCGATGCAACAAAAACCAGCGTTATGGCAACAGCACTCAAGTACTCAGTTCGATCCATTTTATGAATTCCTACATAGGAGCGGCATGACCTGCTTAGCTCATTTTGCATTAATTTCTTAGAAAAAATGCATATCAAAAGTCGATCTTCCCTTTCCTGGAAATTACATCATACTGGAATTTTGGCTTTACATAGACCTGCAGGCACGATGATACTGTTTTGGAGTTTTAACGAATCTTTAACTGTAATTTGCATGAAGTAAAAAGCAGGTCGACAGCAAGGTCAATCTAATGATACAAAAAGGTGAATGATTTTCTGGCTGCGATTTGCAACAAAACTGCGATCATCGTCGTTGGCGAAACGCCGCTGGCCGCACCTGGATCCCCCTCATCATCTGGCAGTGTGATCAAGTGCCGGTGCGACTGCGATTGACGTGCATTGCTTGCTCTGGGGACCGAATAGTTGTCGACTGGTCACCGCAAGTCCGGCGACGCTTACTGCTGATGCCCGTTAAGTAGGTGGTATAGTGGAGATTGGCGCCGCGCCGACTCAGGCGCCAGATTTAAACTTGAACGCAGTTTTGGAGGGTGACGCTCTCTAACACGTCATTTCTCTAAAGCTCTGTCGAATTTAAACATCAGAGTGACAAGATGGGTTTCGTCAGCGAGTTTTTGGAGCGATTGTTCAATACGGCCATGAATCTGACGACGCAGTTGGGTGTCAATGACAAGTTCGTCGAGCTCCTAACCGAGTACCGAGGATGGATCGTGCTGTTTTTCGTCTTGCCTATAAGCTTCCTCGTTGACACAGTGATCTCTATCAAATGCCGATTCGACGTACTTATAAACGCTTTTTATGGCGATTCCCATGACGAGAAAGTTCGATACGTTCAGATGCAAGTTAGGGAATGGAACGAGCACGAAAAAGGAAAATCGCTGATGTGCACTGCGCGAAAGCCGTTCTTGACGATGTCGACCAGAACCGCCGATTTCAAAAAAAACTGTGCAAAAATCGAAATCTTTCTCGATCAGATTCTCGAGATTGATGAAACGACGATGACAATCAGAACTGAGCCGCTGGTGAACATGGGCCAGATGACAAAATGTTTACTCCCGAAAGGGCTGGCGTTAGCTGTTCAAGTTGAGATGGAAGACCTCACGATCGGTGGCCTTACAATGGGATTGGGTAAATTGTTGGCTTGAGGAATTCATTCAATTGATGCTTTTCTAGGAATGGAGACGTCTTCTCATCGTCTTGGTCTGATTCATGAGACTGTCGTAGCCTTTGAAATAGTGCTCTCGTCAGGCGAATTGATCAAAGTAACCCGTGATAACGAGCATCAAGAGTTGTTCAAAGTCCTTCCGTTCTCGCAAGGGTCTTTAGGCTTCCTTGTCGCGGTCACCCTAGAGATTGTTCACATCAAGCCATATGTTCGTGTCGAATATATTCCATGCCATTCCATGCTGGGATATATCGAAGGAGTATTGAATTATTCTCCAGATCTGAGTCCCACAACTGATTTCAAATCAGATGAAAGAGCTTTCGTCATCCAAAAAAACTCCTTTCTTCTTGGAAGCGACTGTTTATAGCAAAGATACAGCCGTCATTCAATGTGGCGAATTTTTTGATGTGGTGAAACGTGAAGACAAAAACAAAATCAATAAGATCAACTTATGGTCATCCAAATTTGCAGTTTATCATTTGCCGAAAGATCTCATCGTTGCTGCAGGTATAAACCGTGGTACTACAAGCACGTTGAACGGGCTCTAAGCGATTTGGGACAGTTTCACGAATACATCCCTACAAGCCATTACTATCACAGATGTAACGATCGTGTTGCTGTTTGTTTTTGTTGTTTATCTACTTGTTTTCAGATACACGATCCATATTCTGGGAACTGGAAGATATGATCCCGTTTGGTAATCATCCATTATACCGATTTTTTTTCGGATGGCTTGGTGCTCCTAAAGTGAGATGTTCTCGGATTGAATGCTGAATGTCATTCAGCGGTTTTAGGTCTCGCTTCTGAAGGCATCAATGACACCAGCCATTCGTCAAGAGGTGCTTTATAAGCATGTGGTGCAAGATATTATCATTCCCATCAAACATATGGAGGAAGGAATGGAACTCTTCCATAAAGAATTCTGTATTTATCCCATACTTGGTAAACTTTTTATGGGAGGCCTGTGCGCTAACTGACATGGATTTAAGTGTTTCCCATTCGAATCTACAAAAATGATGGAGGCTTCTTACGCACCCCCAAGAATTTTCAAAAAGGTCAGGACCATGAAATGTTCGTTGACCTTGGGGCATACGGTGTGCCGTTAAAAGTAAAAGAGAAAAAGGTACGTTTGCGTTTCTGATCTGATGCCTGCAAAATCTCACCATACGAGACAGAAATGGGATGCGATTAGCTCTCTCCGGAAAATGGAAGCATTTACTCGTAAAGTTGGTGGATATCAGTGCTTATACGCCGACACGCTGATGACTCGGGAGGAATTTCGTCAAATGTTCGATCATACCCTCTATGACCAGATGCGAGAGAAATACCAGGCTGTTGGTGCATTCCCCGAACTGTACGACAAGATTGTACCTGAACGTCATTTGTTCGAGTCCAAAAAATCTAAGTTGATTCCGTGACTGCGACATCTATAGTGTAGTTCAATGGATAAACAAAGCCAGTTTCCAGCTGTGTTGACGTAACTTGTGGTTTTCCGATACCTGATTCTAAATGAGTCATGCCCGCCGTTTCTTTTGAAGAGGAGAGAGGAGCGCATAATGGCTCATAGTTAGTTTATCAGTTCCTAACTTATGTCCAACTCGGGGAATACGTTCCTTGATATTGCTCAAGCTATCCGAAAGCACATTGAGCTCAACCTCGGGAATTTGAAAGAGATAAACAATGAGATAAATTCCAACGAGAGGCACATGGAGTGGGTCCTTCCTAGCAAAGAATACCGAGACGTTTTTATTCGCTTTCTTGACGAGCCTCCTTTAGAACATTCTCTGGTTGTCATTGTACAATCCAGATTTCGTGTTCCTCCAGCTCAATTCCGAAATATCGCGGTCCTCATCAATATTTTAAACATGAATTGTGATTATGGATCTTTTCGGCTGAACTATAAAACTGGTCTGGTCTCATTCGTGGCTTCTGGATTCCACAAAGGATGCGACACAAAAGCAATGGCAGTTCGCTTTATCAAGTAAGTGAAATTACCGCTAACGGTTGTTCTCTGCTAAAACATGGCCAGGGAGGCTGATTGCAACTTGAACAAAATTGTTGACATTTGTGTTTTAAGCTCCCAAAGTTGAATTCTTCCAGTTATCAATAAAGGATACTTAAAATGTGCTGTAGAATAAAAAACTAAGATTGAAAATGTCTACGTTATTAGATTCCGTAGAAACGAAATCCAATCCTATAGAAGCACTGAGAGAACAAATTTATACATTTGTATTATATTCAGATAAATAAGATAACCTGAGAAGAGTTGACGATGTGGAACATGATGACAACGCAGCTCGAAGGGCGATGGGTGCAGCACGTGAGCGCTGCATTGCAACCAGAACTTGACAAGCATATTGGGATAAGGGGTGGTTTCGGAAGAAATAGTCAGCATGCCGGGCGAAGCCACAATTCAGAGAATCTATACCGACACCAGAGCTTGCACAAACTGCCAAAATCTCTAACACCGTACAAGGGAATCTCAATTCGAGCTGATCGCAAGTAGAGATACGAATTAGGGCGTCAACAAGAACATCAGATGTACGATCCGAGATGACCCGGATTACGTTAAGTAGTTCCTCCAGATTGACAAAATTTTTAGCGTCTAGCATTTCGCATAGACAGCGTACGAGAGCGGAATCATCCAGAACAGTGACGACAACCTTGGCAGCTTTCCAGAACACAGGAAGCAGTAAAGATGTGGATGACGATATGAGGACAACCATGTCTTCAGCAAATTCTCGTACGAATTCCTCTCGATCGACCAGCAATTCAGGAAGAATATCAATCAGCTCACATGCAGAATCATCGTGCAATAGAAACGCGATAGCAGAGCTATCGTACTGGACCAACCTTCGGTTGGAGCGAAATTCGTCAAGCCAGTTTCGCTTGTGCATAGAAGGTCCTAGAGTATCCAAAATGAGCTGCTCAGACTGTGGATTGACTTCAGCCCGTTGGAGAAGCCAGTCAACAGGTTTTGAATTTAAGTTATACAGAGCTCCCACATGGTTATATGATCGGTTACCAACTATGATTAGGACTGCCGGAAGTTGAGATAGGTCCGGATCACTACATTTCATTGCATTAATAAGGGCAGAAAAAGATGGCTGGACATCGCCATAGAGCCCAAAAACAGAAAGTAAACCGTCCCATAACGTCTTCATAATGCGACAGTACCCGTCTGGATAGCGTATCAGCTGATATGCAAGTCCAGAAGCTAGACAAGCCAAACTTGTCGGAGCAGTTAGACATGAAATCAGACGAACGAAATGTTTAGGCGCAGCCGAAAGCAACGTCGCGATAACGCGAGCACATTTCAACCCGAAGATTTGCGCTGACCATTCCCAGCAGCACTCCACATCCAAATACGAACTGATCAGTGACGATAAAGAGCTCGGTGCAAACTCAGCGTAATGCAGCAGCACTTTGTCATCAAGCGACTCCAGCACCATAAACGCATCGCCACATATTTTAGCACAGTTATAAAGCGCTTGACAAGCATCAGCAATTGGTAAGGTATCAAAGGTGAGAGAGGTCATCTGGATCACATCGTCAATCTCGCCAATCTCCGTATCCATCGTATGGTTTATGGCAATCTTTTGAAGGAAGAAATCAAGCCAGATATCGGTAACCTCGTGGGTCTTTTGTCGTTCGATCTTTGCAAAAGCCATAAGAACCTGCCTCCAAAACGAAGACGGCAACAGTGATACAAATTTTTCATTGCCAGTTGCAATAAAATCTATCAGCTCACTGCAGTAGTCGCGTAATACAGAGAAAGATGATGAGGCAATCAACCCGGCAATCAGAACAGTGGGCAGCTTCACATTTTGTAGCTTCAACGTTAGAGAGCGAGGGCAAGAGGAAATCACCGATCGAAGCTGCTCAATCTGATGCAGAAATGTACTCCTTACAGACCATGGCAACAGCGAAAATTCAGGCTCTGCACCCAGTTGATCGAGACAGTGAATAAACTCGCTCAAATGATCACGGTCAAATATTTGCTGGAACTTTGGATCTGTCTTTAACAGCGATACCCACTGAGGAATCCGAGCAGCCAACATTCGGCAAACTTCCAAATAGGAATCAGACTGGAAACCAGCAATGAAAGAGCGTAGCGATAATATTGCACTAACCAGCGTCAAAGAGCATGAACAGCAAGCAAATGGGTTCTCCTTGAGTATATCAGCGCATGGCGAACTCCGTCGAATGCTTCCATGAACAATGAAATAGCGGATGGCTTCAGTAGCAGCCGAAGCTGATCGGTCCAGCTCTTGCATTATCATCGGGTCGCTGCATAAAGCAGTGGCAATGACAGGCCAATATCCTTGGTTGATTAGCTTAAGTATATCGCTCCGTTCGACAAAAATTGCTTCTGATGACAGCTCGTCAAAACTAATTGGAACCCCATTATCCACGATGGCACAGAGGGCTAGATCGATGGCGGCAATATATGTAGGACACGAAGCGAACTTTCGTATTACATTGCTCAGAAAGACGCGTTGATCTTGCCATCGCCGAACCATCCGGAGAACAATTTGATACAGTATTTCTTGCACGGGGCCAAAAAAGTTCATTGCATCAGACTGATGAGGGATTTCAAAGTCGTCACATGTAATTAAGGTATAAATGCAATCGATTTCGTCAGCTGTAACTTTTGTGTCTTCGTTCGATATTTCAATCAATCCTCGGATGATATCAATACTTCCTTTGACAGGATGTGTGGCAACATCGCCTTTTGAATAAACAAACGGGCCCAGAGAGATTTCTTGATAAAAGAGAAGGTATTCACAAAGTGATCTGATCAGAGTCGGTCTATCTAATGCATGCAGAACGCCAATTGCATATCCGATATCCTCCAGGCTGATGCACTTAATCCATCTGGCTTTTATCCAGTCAAATGCAGCACTAGAAATCATATAGGTCGCTGCTGGAAGAAACTGGTATCGGGGATGTGAAGCCTCAGCAAACAACGAGGCATACTGAATAAGAAGTTCTTGAACGTCAACAGTTTTTGAATCCCGGAGGCAAAAAAGAATGTCGTTGGCTGCGAATTTTGCCTCAATAGAAAGCAAACACGAAGCGAACTTATGAAAGGCACCCAAAGCATCGTAACCTGCTACAGGCAAAGTCGAAAATCGATGTAGAGGTTCCAAGACGGCAACCTTTGTCTCAACGACAAGGTCGCAGATCGCTTGGACAGCAGACGAGTCAAAATGAGAACGACGTAGAGTGGCCATCACCTGAAGTTGGGCCTCGCTGGGCCATGACTCCCATTGAATGGCTCCATCATTTGTCTGTACTGTCATGAGTACATGGAGCGGCCCTGTCACCCAAGCCTCAAGCTAAAGCGGCCCTCTGCAAAGGTTCTCGCCTCGGAGCCAAACTAACGGAAACAGCGCAGCTTGTATTGTTAATCAGAAGAATCTGCCATGATTCGATTCATAGATGTCTAGGTTGAGGGTGTTACAAATCTAGGGTCTTTCGCTAGTGTTTGATTTTCCTGGAGGACGATGATAACGTTTGTAGTAAGACTTCGGCATGACGAGGCGATCCGGCATCAACCAAATGCTGGACCCAATCAGCGACTTTTTCTCCTTGCCATCTATCTCTGTTCTGGATTAGCGCATTGACAGCTTCATCAAAGAAGCGAGCTGTCAAAAGTGTGTTGACATAGGTGACCAGGAAATCGTTACCAGAATGGGGGTATACAATGACGCCACCTTCGAAATACCATTTGGCTAAATGTACAGCTTCTGTGAAACGAGAACTTTCAAGCAGAATTTCAAGACGAGCTTGAGCAACATCGAACATTTCGCGATTACATTGCTTCAGATCTTCGCTTTGTCTGGTTCCTTGCATTATGTCCGTCAGGAACTTCGAAGGCCATGGATTCAAGAATAATGATGGCAGAGCTTGAAGCAAGGGCATGCTGTCATACTGAGAAACCCTTTTGCAATAAAAGATAATTATCTGTTGCAAGCTTGAGCGCCGAGTTGCAGGGATGACTGCCAAGTCGGTTCGAAGAATTGCGTTTAGAAGCCTCTCAGTAAGCAGCATAGAGAACTGAGTCCGCTCGCTAAATGAATTGTTGAGATTGGCAATCCCATAAGCGAATGACCTGGAGAGGGTTACCAAGATGCATATGCCCTGTTTGGGAGGATTAAAAATGCACATTCGCTTTAACCTCGAGAATCTTTACCTTGGCTAAGCCATGTGCAACAAATTTATCTGCTTTCACTAATAAAGCTTTCAACAATGCTAAGCATTGGCTTGTGCCGAAATTGCTCCCTCTGATGCCATGAAATGATCAATTTTGGAAACTGTTGAATATCAAGAAGTCCTTACGGTCTGTCGTTCACTCTGGTCAACAACATATTTGCTTCACGAGAAATAGCTTGAAATAGTGGATCTAAATCTTCTGTTTCGGGTTTTTGAGCGTTTGATTTCGATCTCAATTGCTCAAGGTCGTCATGGGCTTGGTAGCGTTGCGGCATCAGAACGTTACCTGCAATTGCAGTCGTGCATCCTAAATGAGCAGGAAGAGATAGTCTGCGGTCTACGGCCCCAGAAGGGGCAGGGTTTGAAGGTGCTTTTGCTGGCTGATGGTGCCGAGCTTTGATGACATGTAGATTTAAAGGACCTCTTTGCTGAGCCTGTCTATATGCTTAGTATCGGTTTGCAAGCCTGTTAATGTTTTACAGTTGGGGGCCTCTTGAGTGAGTGCTTCCCATTCGCTCTTTTCGAAGCTTTGGCGAGATTATCCCTGGCAGTCTTCGCTCTTCTGTTGTTAAACCAGGTTCGAACCTTCTGTGAGCATTGTTGATTTCATGTCTTGAAACCGTCAGCCAAATCAACCACTGACATGAATGCTAATCTGAAGTTCAGCAGCGATCTGCTCCATGACGGTCCTTGAGGGATAAGGCGTAGAGGCATATATTTCCTCGAGAGTGGATAGTTCTTCATATGATTCTTGGCAGTCTTGAGCGACCACTCCCCCGGAAACTCTTACCTCAAGCATGTGGGCCAGCGATCCGAAATCGGGTATGGCTAGTCAGACACCTCTCTGAGACTTATCTGTGAGAAATGGGGCTGACAATGGAGGTCTAAGTGCGTCGCCAACTTAAAACACCATGCCAGATCAGGATCTTTACAGGCGACAGTCAGCAGCCGATGACGTAACAGCACGATTTTGTGGGGTGGTGCCGCCCCACAATTCCGACAGAGACAAGAGTGATTGGGGTGACCCCACACCACGAACCTCAAGTCAGATCCCGGGTTAGGTTGTACTAAGACCGAAATAAGCAGTGAACGCAAAGAGGCCATGATGCCTTCCTTGTCAGATTGATATCAATCGCCTGCTATCGTCCTATTTGTTGTTAGCAAGGAGCCCCCGATCTGGAGGTGGGCATCTCCGTCACATTCTCAATATAATATGACATTAACAACACCAATAACATCCAGATAGAATATTCAATTTCTAATCCCAAAGATAGTTCCTTGCCACTTGGAGAGGACCAGCTCTGCGAGCATGTTCCATTTTTCGATTATCTTGAACAAAATTTCGCTTGCCAAATTGGTTGGAACGCAAAGGGTCAGCAATCCTTGTTTTAAGATGTTTCGCTGGTTGTTTCTATCTTGCAAAACCTGATGGAAAACTTTGAGTGATTGAAACCGTATCGATTGTTTATTGAGCAGTCACTACGAGCTCTAAACGCCTTATTGTTCAGCTAACCGCTTGCTGTGGTCACTGTAGCCATGAATCCTGCCCTGTGGCTTTCTATTTCTCTGTATATATGAATATGTTGGCACTAAAACATAACTCAAGTCGATTCCACTAGGCAAAACGGCCGAAGCAAATTTTCCTGCATTTTGAAACAACGGAATGCTTCTCCACGACCAGTTTAATCAGCCAGTATTATTCACTTCGGTCTCACAGCCAGCAACATAAGAAGCATTCCCCAGCTTCTATACTGGAATGTGGAAGCTGCAAAGTAGAATAGATGAACAGGGATTCTATAATTTAGTTAACAGAGCATAATTACTGTAAAAGATTATCCAGTCGCTGTTGCAGGTGGTCCTTTTCTGGCTCGGCAATGGTTTCAGCGGTTGATTTAGGAACATCTGGCAGAGTCAGTATTTCAGATTCAAGCGAAATTTCTTCCATTAGCTTTTGAACATCGTTATTAATTGATGCTTCCGGAATTGCGACTTTGCTAGACTCGAAAATTCCAGTCTGAGCCTCCAGTTGATCAAGAGCTGCACTCAACGATCCCACCGCTTGCAATCTAAGTGCATCCTGAATTTTCGAAGAGACAGTTGCAAAACTCTTCATGAACTGATATGCATAGATTAACGAGGATATATATAAACTGCCAGGCAACGAACCTGATCTTGCAAAGCGGCAGACTTCAATCTTGAAGCAGTGACATCTAATTTTGCAGCCATCTTTAAACAGTGAATGCTTTGCTTTTGTTCTCTAATGACATTTTCGGCATGGATCTGTGCAAAGTCGTTTTGTCCCTTGGCTAGCGCCTAATTGACTATCAATTTTATTTCAAAAAAGAAAGAGCGAATTGGAACCTTTTTGACTTTGATTCTTGCTTTGGCCGCTTCTTTCTCGCAGCGAGCAGCGTCTCTTTCGAACGATTTGCTAGCGAATTTAAGATCGATGATCTGATCCTCAATAGGCTTTCCGCCATAATTGCCCATCAGACAATGCCGTTCGTGAAGGCGGCGGCGCACTATGCAGGTGAAGAAATCGCTCGGGGCCAGTACAAATGTACAAACTAGAGAATACTTGCAATCTTTCCAAGAACATTTTGTTTTTATTATCGACTATCTCAAGTCATTCGTTAACTTCATGAGTACAGTCTTCATCTGTACAAACTACGTATGGGGAAATGCTCTATGAACTGTGAAGATCGACGACAACGGTGGAGATATTAGGGTTCGCAATGCGCCTCATGAAATTACAGTTTCACTGTAGAAATCAAAACAGAGAAGAACTGGTTCAAAATGTGGATGTCAACAGAAAGCAAATCCAAAACATGCATTGTGTAAAAAAGAATCCGGTTTTACGAAATCTGACGACTTTCTTAGAATTTTGCTGAAGCTATAGCGACACCGAAGGTAGAGTTTCTAACAAGCTATAGGGGAATTTCCAAGCTAAAAGATATTAAGTCGGGCGACGACGATCACTGCTTGGGGCCCGTCCCTGTATCAGTTTCCATCGAGTCCCCTCCATTGAGTACCCCGTTCGAGATCGCGCCGCCCGTCAATGATCAGCAGTTCATCATCACGTTCTGTATTTTCTTCCTGAATGATATTCTCGAATGCGGTCTCTTCTCCTCAGATGCCCCTAACACCAATTACACCTTCGTCAGCATGCCGATTCATTCCATCCCGACAGCGTCAGTCGACGCCGTGGCATGAGCATTGCGCTAGGAAGCTGTTTGATGGCATTCGCGAGAGACGAGACCGCCCCGACAAACCGCCAAATTTTCATGATGATCACGTATCGGCTAACAGGCGGCTATTGGCGGCCATATTCGAGACTGATGTCACTCCACGCCTGACAAAAATTCTCCAATTTCGGTTGCCGATGTCATCTCATGAGAACGTCCCGGCTTCGCTCTGGAATGATTTTAACAGGAATAGAGAGCTGCCGGATCATATTGCTTCCCCTCGACGACATATCTCTTCGACACCTGAGAGGGTTCTGGATTCGCCCGACCTCGTCGACGACTACTACTTGAATTTGCTACATTGGAGTGCACAGAATGTCATTGCTGTGGCATTATCTGATTGTGTGTACACATGGCATGCGGCGACAGCAACGACAACCCTGCTGACAAGCACCTCGAATCCACGCGATTCAGTAACCTCCTTGCGCTGGTCTGACGACGGTGCCACATTGGCGATCGGAACAAATTCATCAGCTCTGCAGATCTGGGACGTCGCCAGCCGTCGGAACATTCGAACAATACACGGACACCAAGGTCGCATATCGGTGTCGGCGTGGAAGCAAAGGTCACGCCATGTGCTCACGACAGGCAGTCGCGATAACATGATCAAGCAGCATGACATCCGGCAAGCAAACGCCACGACGATGACATTGGGTGGTCATTCACAAGAGGTGTGCGGATTACAATGGAGCCCAGATGGGACCCAATTGGCATCAGGCAGCAATGACAATCTGGCGAAAATCTGGGACGCCAATGCCATGTCATCTGGGAGGCCGCCCCGCCTCACTCTTGACAAGCATGTGGCTGCAGTCAAGGCAATCGCTTGGTGTCCATGGCAGTCTCGTCTTCTTGCTACAGGTGGAGGCACAGCTGATCGCTGTATTCGATTTTGGAACAGCAGCGATGGCGTCTGCCTCGGCGGTGTTGATACTCAAAGCCAAGTCTGCGGATTAGTCTGGAGCGCGCATGATAGGGAGCTGCTAAGCGCTCATGGGTTTTCAAAGAATCAGTTGACAATCTGGAGCTACCCGCATATGGCGCGAGTTGCTGATTTGGTTGGACACTCAGCTCGTGTGCTGCACCTGACTCTCTCTCCCGATTGCACTACAGTCTGCTCGGCATCAGCTGACGAAACATTGCGACTGTGGAAAGTGTTTCGACCAGCGCCTGAACGGAAGCGAGCGGTGACGTCTCAGGAACGGTCAAAAACGCGAGGGTTCCTTCGAACACTTGAATTTCGATGAAAAGTCTATAGATGCATACATGTATTTATACAAATCACAAACAGAAAAAATCAATAACGTGTTCTATCCATCTGTTAGTGAAAATGCAAAATTTAATCGCAGTTTTTGAAAACTGTGGCGATACCGCCTCAGTAAGGACAGTTAGTGGAAGTTACAGTGATAGAAACCAGTGACGTGTTCAAGTTCGCAGGCGCCAGGCATGGCTGACATCTATCATGATCTTGAACAGTCACCGAGGCCATCTCGATCCAATGTCGATCCGTTTTATGCTGTGAAAGAGTTCGTGATTTCATCAGTAAATTTGCCGGGTTTGATCTGTGCTTTCAGAGAATTGCAAAATGATGTTCGGCTATTGACAAGCGATCGAGAGAGTTTAGTTGAGATTGCCAGCCGAGATGATGAACCAACTGATGCGGAACTCAACAGAGCTGCTCGTGCGGTCAAAAGTCGGTGCAAAAGAATTGAGCAGCAAGTGAAAGACCTCTCCCGAACGATTGATCAGGTTGAGAAGCAACGCTCACGTTTTCCGAATATAGACGACAAGGAGCTTTTCACGAGGAAAAAGTTCATCAGCGATGTGAAAGCTATTGCACGCGAGACTCGCGATGAGCTTGCGAAGCATACCAGTGCCTCTAAGAATCAGGCCTCTGGAAAATCAGCAAAGAAGTCGTCAGTGGCCGTAAATCAAGACACTCCTGCAAGTTCTTCTGCAGGAGGCCCTCGTCGAGTGCCTGTAGCCCAGCAGGTTGGGCTCGACGTGCTTGAGGGCTAGTATTCTAATCGTCTCATAGATGGTTGAAGCTGAACAAGAAGTTCATTTGGACGATATGATGAGCTCATTGCAAAGACTAGGAGTCATGGGTCAACAAGTGGGAGAAGAGCTAGAGCAGCAGAAGGTGCTTTTAGGGAATTTGGATGAAGATTTGGACGATACAGGCAACCGAATGGAGAATGTCATGAGAAAATTAGACAAACTAATTGGGACATCAAGTAATTCAATGATAACATGCTTACCTGTGCATCTAATTTGTTGCAGATACAGGCAAACTTTGGATCATTTTGTTCTTAACATTACTGTTAATTCTTCTCATCTTTTGTATCGTCTATTTGTAAATGCCGGATCCGTTCTCGTAATCTATCGAAGTAGATGCTTAATATTCTTTACAACTACTACTAAACTATTCAATACCTAGCATGTGCTTAACCGCGGCTTCTGCTTTTAGTCCATATATATTTACATTTAAGATTCACCTGCTGGCTCTCTTTTCTGAAATTCGATCAGAGACTTTGCTCAGCTTTCAAAACTGCGTCTAGGCGAGACGACATGATACGACTTCGATGATGTTGTGACGGATGGATCTACGCATCATGCAGAACTGAGTTGTCTCTGCAATGTGGCGGCGGCTACCGCTGCGTCTTACACAGTTTTTCGTCGTTGGCTCTGCAGGCACTGCTGTATGGACATTCGCCGGCCCATTCTATAACAGCCGCCCTTTTTTTCAAAGTGCTTTTGCTGAAAGCCAAGCCATTCCGAGTCCAGATATCGATGTCAACCGTGACCGCTTACGGCTGTTTTCTGGAACTGCTAACCGAGGCTTGGCTGAAGATGTTGCTAAGATCTTAGGAGTCTCTGTCGGTGATATGAAAGTTGAGCGCTTTCAGGACGGCGAAGTATCAGCGAATGATAAAGATCGAACCGTTCGGTTTATTATGGCTTTAGGTATCGATTCAAGTGAAAGAAAACGTACGTGGCAAAGATGTGTACATCATTCAGTCAACAGGACCCCCTATCAACGATAATATTATCGAATTATTGGTAAATTACGACCTAGACCATTCAGTTAATTGCTAATCGCTAGTAAACAGCTTTTAGTGTCTACTATGCGCCGAGCATCAGCTAAACACATTACTTGTGTTATACCATATTATGGGTTGGTCGTAGTTCTATCGGGCAGAACTGTTCCCTTAGTTTATGGCGTTGCTGTCAGGTATTCTAGGCAAGATCGAAAGCGTCAGGCGCGAGATACTATTGCAGCTGCTGATGTCGCTCGAATGCTTGAAGCAGTCGGCGTTGATCAGGTCATATCGGTGGATCTGCATAGCGGTCAGATCCAGGGTTTCTTTAGGTAGAAACTTGCTATTTTCGGATCGTCGACTCAAAATGGAACGGTAGCAAGCTAACGCCTGTCGAGAATCTTTGTGTTTTTCACGAGGTGGTCACTGTGTACAGCTTTGATCGAATGCTGAGCTAATACTGCTTAGCTCTTCGCACCTCATTTTGTTAAGAAAACCCTTCACCGGCCTGTTGTTGTTAGCACTAGTGGAACAGGTTTACAGCGAGTGAATCGATTCAGGGATGAATTGCATCTGCAAGGAATCGGTAAACTTGTCTTAATCTGAATTTTCTTATTGATTACTTTTCCAGAGGCCAGTCTTGCATTTGTGACTCCAACTGACCAAACTGGTGTTGTGGTTCCTGGTCAAGAACATCATCGTGTGCATGAACAGGTTTGATAGTTTGCCGATGCGGTTTGTTGCACTCAGCAATCATAGGAAACGATGATTTTGGTCGGCGACGTTCGAGATTGCGATTGCATCATTGTAGATGATATCACAGATACTGGGTCCAGAATACGTCTTGCTGCACATACAATCAAGCAGAAAGGCGCCAATCGTATTTACGCCTGTACTACTCATGGGTAGCTTGCAACATTGCGGTTTGTCTTTCAGTGAAAAATGACTTGAAACCAGAGTACTCTCAAACATAGAAATTAATAAGACGTTAGATCGATCTCCACTAGAAGAACTTGTCCTTACAAATACATTGCAAAGGCCAGAGGTAACTTGGATCATGTAAGATATTAATGACGCTCTGAGGCGTTTTTTTAGTATGCAACATCCCCCAAGATCCGCTACCTGAGCGTCGCACCGCTTTTGGCAGATACCATCTTTAGAATCCACTTGGGGTTGCCTCTTAGTCAGAATTCGCAGCAGTTCTGACGGTCTTATAATTTAGCAATTAAAAAAATACAGATAAGCGAATTTTCATCTCGGTCGTATGTTTGTTCTCCGTTATTTGGATTTTATCGGCAACAGCTAATTTTGGAATGCGTCAGTGCTAGAGGGCACTTAAGAGTTGCAACCACTTCAGCATTAGAGCGGCGTCGCGGTGCAAATCCGAACAATCACTTCGTTATGGTTTCGCCTGCGTCGCCTCCAAAGCCTTCTTATCGAGGAGCCGACCCCGACGGGTTCGCAAACCCAACCGTCTTCAAACGATGGCCTGTCATTCTCGATCAAGTTATCGATGATTTACGTCAAAGTAAAATTTCGTCTATTATGCATTGCTGAGTACTGATATTTCCAAATATGTAGGCCAGCAGTCGTCTGATGTTTGTCAGCAAATTGCTCAAGTTCAGATGGAAATCGTTAAAGAAAAGCCGATGCCGGATTTATTGGACGATCACGAGCCGGACTATAAGCAATGGAACGAAGCCGTAAACGAATACTTCCCGAATACTTCATATAGCAAAGCGTCTTGGCTTTTCGCCGAATGTTATCTTTACCGACGTATTTGGAATATCATCAAATGCTCATCCTCTAAAACCGATTATGATCCTTTCCATTCTCGTAAAAAAACATCCTTGTCGCAGTCATTCTCTAAGATGATTTCTTCTTCCAAGCGTTTGTTGTCACTTATGAGCTCTCGATCCCCTATAGTAACACGAGATCTGCTTTTGATGTCTCTATGGGGAAACGCTACTGACCTAAGCATGTTTGCTGGACTTTCGCAGTCTGAAATGGACTCCATGACTGCTAGTTCTGGAGAAGAGAATATTATCAGTAATGATCTTGATCAAGTATGTGATTTTCTCGATAAACAACGTGATGGGTGCATCGATTTTATCCTTGACAACAGCGGTAAAGTCCCTTCTTCGAATTGTAGTCAATATGTTAAACTATTCAGGTTTTGAGCTATTCGGCGACTTCCTGTTAGCTGACCATTTACATCGAATTGGTGTTGCAACAAAAACCGTTTTCCACTGCAAATCGATTCCCTGGTTTGTGTCTGATACTACACAAAACGATGTTGAAGAATTGCTAACTACAATGGAAAATCCATCTTTGATGCTTGGTAACGGAGTGCATGACGTCGAAGAATTGCTAAGTTTTGCAAAAACATGGAGAGGGTATCTAGCCCGTGGTGAATGGGTATTGAGATCAAGCCAGTTCTGGACATCCTGGTGGGCATATTGTCATCTTCCTCAAGTTGATCCAGGATTATTCTCAGAACTGTCTAAATCTTCGCTAGTGATCTTCAAAGGAGACCTCAATTATCGCAAGCTTATATATGATTGTCGGTGGCCATCCACAACACCATTTAAAGAAGCAATTGGGCGTATCATTGCAGATTCACTGCCGCTGGTTGCATTACGGACAAACAAATCGGACCCTTGCGTTGGTTTGCCATCAGGCAAAGAACAAGAGTTGCTGGATGCTGGATATCAAGACTGGAGTTGGAGTGGAAAATTTGCGATTGTTCAATTTTCTTGTCCTCGAGGCCAGACTCATTGTTGAATGAAGCAATTCCAAATATATGAAGCACTAAAGCAATATTTCGAAAAGCAGCCCTTGCTGTATCATGTCCCACCGTTTCAGTTCATGTCTAAGATAGGAACCAAGAATGCATTTCGATTTCTTTAATATCTGACACCTCACAAGACGTCAAGGCATCAAAAATTTCAGCTTAGCGAATCTTCGATTCGGCATAATGGCCTTTCTCCAACGTTTTGCCAATAGAGTCTCCGCTTCAATCACAGCCATGTCAGTGGTCCCCCAACTGATTAGACACTGTCGACGTGTATGTTGACGAGGATCCTTCAAGAGCCTTTTACAGACTGCCAATGACATGGACTGAACCTCAGTGGATCCCACACTCAGAGGCCCGTGTAATCAGGCGCCGACTGGGCCTTGCCACTAGATTACCAATAGCTCTTGATTGATTTGCATTATAACAATGTCAATCGAATCTCTCCTGGGGGAATGGTCCAATCTGAATGTGGAATCAGAACCAACGTCATTCAAGGCTAGCCTCCTTACGTTCTGTCGTTGGCGTGCCAAGCCAATATCAGTTCATTTATCAGCTTCTATGACAGTCAAACAGGTTAAGGATTTCCTAAAGCACGATGTTCGTATTGGGCGGAATGTCAGCGACTTGCCCAAGCTCAGGACAATGAAGTCGGATTTAGAAGTTAAGCCTTATGAAGACCATGTACCTCCTGAAGCGAAACCCACGGTGCTATTCATGATCTGCTCAATCTTTCACGATCTCTTCCAGAAGAATCCAAAGTTAACCTCTGAGGAACTCATCGAAACGCTTTCAGATTTTGACCTAATAATGGCCCGGAACCCTCTTAAAAACATACTTTGCTGCGATCGATATGACAACTGGGTCCTCAATGCATACAGGCCGATTAAAGACGGACCTCTGCTTATCGAGCGTTCTGAGAGCTACGAGACTAACCCTGGATCTATTGGGATGCAATTCAAGCATGCAATGGTCAATAAGTCACTATATCATCGAGTTTATGCAATTCATGATGTCAAGCTTAACGAACTTCATATTGCACTATCTGGAGCTCTTGACTGTGTAGATGACGATGGTGAGATCGTTGCATTGAAAACGAAGCCCTCTTGGGCAAACCCTCTAAGAAATGATCGTGATGTCGATTCCTTGCTTCAAGCGAAACTAGGAGGCACAACAAGTATGGTAATAGGACAATTTTCAGCTCCAAGAGGTCAAAAACAGGGTCCTGTAATGTTCAAGCAATCGAACATCCAGAAATTCAACATCGACGATTATCCGAATAAGCTGGTGTCACAGAAAGCTGAGTTACGTCTTCGGAGCTGTCACAAGCTCTTACAAGCCATTGTCAAGAAGTGCCCCAAGAATTCGGTGATTTATCAAGTATCTGGACGCGGGTATAACTGTGCAAGGATCATTGTTGAAGAGAATGTTGTTGATGAGACCCAGCTTCCAATCTCCCAAACTGTTATCAATTGTGCAAAGGCTATTGCAGGGGAAACCACTCCCATCATGATCGAATGAAGCTAATCGCAGTTTGTAATCAAGTACATAGTCGAAGATAATATTGAAATCTCATCAGTCTTTGCCTTACGTCAGAATGGTATTACAAATTTGTCTATTATTTTGTTCGATCTTGGTTGCGGTCGTTAGGGTTTCGCTCCAGAGGTGCTGGGCAATGACTGGTGGGAAGTCAGCATTCATCAATGTTAGATCGTCTTTGTCTTTATGGTATATGCAAGGGTTTCTGAATAGAGCTTTCGATTCGACATTGTCTTCTGAGGCCGCTTAATGCGACCCGAATTGATCCGGTTTACATCAGGTGTCGTTACGTTTTGCAGTTGGCGATTCATTTACAATCAGTACAGCCATAGGCCTCACCAACGGCATCTGTCGTCTGCGAAGTTAGCATCGGCTACAGCGGGCACCACCAGCTTAAATCTACAAGTTACTCTAACACAACAAGCGTTGATAGCAGCATTTCATGTCAGACTGCCCCTTTCTACCATATCGAAAGCAAATGTTTTTTTTTCTGCTTCTGTACTCATGGTATCAAGTGCGCAATCGCGTTTTCTCGTTGGACTTCATGATTCCAGAGAGTTGTTCTCGTCGTCATACTGTTAAATTACATTATTTCTGTCCTGATGAGATAACTGCTTTACGTTCGAATTTACTGACGTGGTTTGATGGCTTTCGACGATTACTGCCTTGGAGAGGCGATTCTGCCCCATATTCTTGCAGTAGTGATTCGTACGTGATTAGTGTCAGATCTCGATTCTATTTAACAGAAGAGAGCTTAGACCTGGGCCAACTGTAGCAAAGGATCCTTATGCAGTCTGGGTTTCTGAAATTATGCTTCAACAAACTCGAGTCGAAACTGTATGCTGCCAAGCTGTTTATCGTCCTTGGCCTTTGAATATGTGCTCTACCTAGGTCATCCCGTACTTTGAAATCTGGATGCGTCGGTTTCCCACAATCGAATCGCTTGCTGAAGCCACTATTGAAGTAAGGGGGCTCTGTGATAAGGGTTATCTGCAAATGGCTAAACTGGTTCTAGGATGTGAATACAGCCTGGGCTGGACTTGGTTATTATCGCCGAGCTAAATATCTACTTGATGGTGCCAGATTCGTTATGAATAAGTTAAAAGGCGAATTACCCGACAAAGTGCAAGGTTGCTTTGCTGTTTATTTACAACCGCTGAGTTAATCGCTGATAGAACTGAAGAGAATCCCCGGAATTGGCGATTATACAGCCGGGGCGATCGCCTCCATCGCTTTTAACCAGCCTACACCCGTCGTCGGTATTTGATATGCGTTTTAGACGCGCTCTTTATATTTGCCCTAAAAGCCAACAATCTAGATGGGAATGTCATTCGTGTATTCTCGAGATTACGAGCTGTTGCAGCTGCTCCGAACAACCCGAAGGGTGTCAAGGTCGGTTACAAAATTTCACTTTGTCTCAATACTTCATTCATCGATTACTTACTTTTAGCTACACTGGAAGCTGGCTGCTGAGGTCGTCGATGTGCAACGTCCTGGCGATTTCAACCAGGCGCTCATGGAGCTAGGAGCCACAGTTTGCAATCAGTGGAATGCTCAATGCGAAGTCTGCCCTCTACAGAGGATATGTTTGTCGTATCGAGAAACGGATGCAGGTAGACCACAGCTGGCCGATATTGAAGATTGCTGCGACATCTGTGCCGACGAAAACGAAATCGTTGCACCAATCGGCGACGTATTGCGATATCCATTGCCGAAGATTAAAGCAAAACAACGGCTGGAGACTACAAAGGTCTGCTGCCTTGAAACTGAAGAGGGTTTTTTACTAATCAAACGAGACGACAAGGTATTTTCATCGTTATGGTTGGGCTCATGCTGATTAGCGATTAGGGTCTGTTAGCGGGCCAATGGGAATTTCCTTGCTGGGAACGTCATGGATCTCAGCTGAATCGATTGCTGTCTTCAGCTTCATCGAAGCCGCTTTCTGTCGGCTCTATACCTCACATCTTCTCGCATATCCGCCTGACGATTGACATCCAGTATCTTTTCGTCCCGATCGTTCCCAAGCGCCATTTCCAAAAATTTCAAACGCGGTACATTCCGCGCGCCTCGTTTTTCGAATCACCTCTGACGACCGGAGTCCAGAAAGTGTTCAAAACTCTTCAAAAAAATCTATTTAAATCGGTCTAATATACTTAAAGCATTGTTTAGTTTTCACCATACTGCTCCTGTTATCCAATCTCATTTCAATTATTTACCTAATGTAAAAACGCCGCGCCATTTTTATTTAAAGTAACCGAAATACTCCGTTTTCAACAAAGAAACGAAATCTGTGGCTTATCGGTAACGTAACCGACTTTGAAGTTCAAACGTCTTGCAGTAAATCTGTGAGAATTGTCACGCACTCTTCCTAATGCCTTAGTTACCAGCGCTTGCTGGATTTTAGATCATGGCGGGAGCTGCGACGACCACGATCAGACCCGATCTGGCCATGCTGCTTCCGGATTTGTTCCAGGACCCTGATCGGATTCTGATCAATGGTCCCGCCCAAATTGATGCTGCTTTGGTGCACTATCTGGTACTTTGACGATCAAATTCCATGGTAGTGATCTGACCTGGACCGGCCAGGATGAACTCAAGCTATCGATGTCGTCGAATCTCGATGCTGTGGAAGCGGTGGAAGCGGCTGCCAAACGTTTGCAGGACGACACGCCGAAAATCTCGCAGCAAATCGATTTGCTTGCGACATCAACGAAAGTCGTCTTCGACAAAAATTCGGAATCTGCTAGACTGCTTCGCCAGCATTTGTTGGAGCTATCGTTCAATGAGAAAGCGCTCGCGGCTTTAAAGCTTGCAAATATCTGCCGACAAAAAATCGACGTCAATATTGATTGCGTCGATGCTGCGACGCAGCTGGTCCGGTCGCAAACTGCTTTATCGCAATTGAGAGAGATTGTGGAACCTGATGATTGCGAGCTGAAACAACTAACAGCCTCAGTTAATTCCGATGCTGCTTCAGTTGTGAACAACAATGTTCTGAGCAGAACCTTTTTCGAATATGTTAAAGTCTCGAAACAGACATTGTCATTGGACAAGAAAAAGTCTCATCTGATCACATCTTTCAACCAAGCGGTTGCAATCTTGAATGCACCCGAAGCTGATCAGGTCCTTCTGTTAGGGTTTCATACTCTTCGAGCAGAATGCTGAAACTCTGACAGGTCTACACCAAGCTGAGGGCAACGTTCTGGAATGAAGTTCTCAATCCAATCCTTGGTGGGACATTTATCGATGTTCGTTGTTCATCATCTGAACGCCTCGAAATTATCAAACTTCGACGATCGACGATTTTGAATAACGGAAATCAGAATGGGCATGAATTCGCCATTTTAAGTAATGCTGTCTGGTACTATTTCATACTCATTCTAAGAAACATGACCAGGATTACGAGCGATAGAATCGGTTGTCAGATTGATGTTTGACAATGTATTCGGTGGATGTCAGGCCGTGTTATGTCGTCTGGGAAGGCATTTATGGCCGGATTTAAGCAGTGCTATTGTTGAGCAAGTTCTTCGTCCATCCGTACCTTCGTTTTGCACTGCGCTTGACCAGTATCGCTCAATCATGGATCCCGCTATCTCATCATTCGTTGCCGCTCTGAGGCGATATCATTTCGTGCATGAACAGGGGCAAACGCCTCTTGACGCATTCCTTAGGGACTTGGATTCTATTTTTGGAGAAATTGTCTCCACGAGATTCGTAGCTCGGGCGCGAACGCTGGTGATGGATTTCAGGTTCACAATCTGGAGTGCAGAATCCAAATTCAAGTTCGAAGATGTTTCTGAGAAGTCCAGGGCTACCTGTCGTCAGATTACGATAGAATTCACACAAATGAACCCGAGTGCAAAAATTACCTGCAATGCTGTCGAATGTGCCCTGCTTGTTCATTTCTTACTTCAACAGGCAGATGATACGGATACTCCAGCCAATCTATCAGAGCACTTCCAGAATGCAGCCCGTGCTGTTTTGTTCGTCTTCGAATCTGTATCGCCCGTATTTCACGAGAAACTTTTCAGCAGCGAGCCTCCATATCGATCTCTGTATGCGATCAACTGCCTCCTGCTTTCCCATCATATGGCGCGAGCTGTCGTATTGTATAATCAACCTGAGCTTCTTCAGGTCAGCAACAGGTTAGCTCGTGCAGCTCGACTTACATTACTGTCTCAACGTCAATGGCTGCTGAGCTCAGCCGATCACTTTCGATTACGTGATAAACAGATCGATGCTCTGGACGTCTTAAATGTATTATATAAATCGTGGAGGCAATAATCGGTCCGATGTGAATCTACTTTCGAGCTCGAACTCCGCTCTCTCATTTAGAGCCGATGTCATCTGGGGCAATAGTACGCCGAGAGACGTCTCGTAGTTCGGGTGTGTTCGAGCTTCCAGAATCCGGAGCTCAGGCCGAATACACTGTATGGCGTGAATCTGGTTTATCTCAGCTTCTGCTGGAGATCCCTCATACCTTCGTCCCTGTTCAATACCGTGGGCAAGGTCTCGCCGCTGTCGTCACCAAAGATGCATTTGATTTCGCCAAAAAGCTCGATATGCTTGTGATACCAACCTGCTCATGTGAATCAATGTATACTATCTGTTCAGATTATGTTCTAATTTGAATCAGATGTTCATGAAACCTTTCTTCAGAAATACCCAGAACTGGAGAAGATGTGCTATTTTCCGAAAAGCAGGTCGAAGCTTTCGCCAGCCGAGCTGCCCGCCTCATCACTTTAATCGATTAAAATTGCATTTTACACTTCGTGCATTTATGGCTTTTCTTCTTGTACTATCACGTGGAATTGCAGAAAAAACCAACAGAATTCGACATCAGAAATGCCTCTGTTATCACCAATGAATGGAATGATTGAGTTCTAAATCAGTTCTCAAAAATGACTCAAATCCTGGCCAAGATGAGTTGCCAACAACAACAACCACTGCCGATATTGTGCCCTCAGTTCTGCAGCAATACACATTACATACAGATTTCCATCAACAGTTGAGCCAAGCTCTGTATATTACAAACAGTGATTAGAATTGATTCTATACAAACCAATCGCGAGGAAGATCGCGATATTAACATTTGGACTTCTTCGAATCCTCATTTCCTTCCTTTCTCTTTTTTTTTCAACGTCGACACGTTCTTCTTCGATTTCTTTGAATTTTTCTCTTCGTCGCTTTTTCTTTTCTTCTTAGCAGTCGTAGTTTCTTTCATCTTCGATTTGCTCGATGAATCATCGTCTCGTTTTCTCTTTTTCTTATCTTCACCAGATCCTTTCTTAGATTTTTTGGACTTTTTTACAGCTAGCTCTTCACTTTGTTCTTTCTTTGACATTTTCGACTTCTTCACTGCCGGCTCTTCCCGATGTTCTGTCTTGGATTTTTTCGACTTTTTTATACATGGTTCCTCACTAGGTACCTTCTTGTCATCAACCTCCACATGATCGGAATCAATAACAGCCTTCATCGCCATACCAAAAAACGTTGGAAAAGAGGCATCCTGACGACCGAAAATCTGTTCGCGATCCTTCTCAGAGTAAGCGCGATTGCTCTTCTTAAATCTGGAATAAAGTTGCTGTCGAGATTTATGCTGCTGAATGGTGGCCGCTGTCGTAACCGGTGTTGAGATAGCCTCACCACCAGATGCCAGCCTCTTTAACAAATCGTTATAGGCAGATGTAGCAGCCGTCCACATGTCATCTCGACCAGGATCCTTCTCAGATCCGATCCCTTCCATTCCCTTCCGATGTTTGATCTTAATAATGGAGGTGCTGCCAAGACCAGCTCGGCCTAAACCAGCGCCCATCTTCCAGCCCATACCTTGCATCAGTTTCAGGCCGATATTGCTCTTTTCCTCATCCCAGAATGAATCCCCATGGCGAGAACCCATTATGGTAGAGCTGGCGATTTAGTCGTACCAGAGAGCAGTTGCCAGAAATGGGCGTCTTGGTTCGAATTCGGTCGAATTCCAAGCTGAATCCGACACGGAGTCCGCAAACCCTCAAATATCAGTTTAAAAATGTAGAGTAGCTTCTGTTGAAAAATGCGCGCAGTTTTGTTAATGACAAAAAACTGCGCAGCAAAGTGCGAGCTCATTCTTAAAGTAAAGAGAGACATGAGAGGTAAAAACTGCAATGCTACCGGTTTCAGTTAACTCGCTTGCTGGAGCATCATCTTGTTGAAAAGAGTTGTCATTGTAAACTTGGTGTCCGATTCTGTTTTCCGATCCTCGATGGCTCGTTTTCGGTTTTCAGGCTGCATTGATGCAGTCCGATGACTTTTCTCTCGAACAGCAGGCAACAGCATTCTGCAGATCATTCCATACTCCTTGCTGTTGATTATCTCAGATATCCTGGCGAGTATGTTGTTGCGCTTGAGAACCACATTTGATGGCAGATTTTACGGGCAGCTCGTAACTGTATGGATGCTTGATTGTCCCTATCCACCTGACCCGAATTGGTCGTTGGAAGTATCAGCTTCCGTAATCAGTAACTTATGGACAATCTGGGTTCTCCTAGCCTTTGCCGTCATGATACTGAATTATCAACATTGCTTTCTGGTTGATTCTCCCGTTAACCGTTGAAGCTTTCCTGAATTCGCTCACAATCTCTTTCCCCTTTTCGATAACTTTTGTTGATACACCTCGAATTTCAACAGAGTCGCTCGCCAGCAGGTTGTTGACCAAGCCAAGATGTTTTCTCATTGAGTTCTTTTCTATACCTGAATGTTGGCATCATCAAATGCATCCTTACCTATTCGACACATCCGAGTCTGTATATCTTCAGTTGTATAATATCCAATATGTTCAATTCTGTACTTAAATTTGCACCACTGCGATAAGTAGATTGGATTAAGCACCATATTGTCATACAGTCTGCTTTTAATCTCGTCCTGTATTGCGATGTGAGTGATGCATCAATACACAAATTTGTTAACAACTCATTGATCGTGTGCTATAGGGGCAGCGCCAGCATTTCATGTAAATAGGATTATGGACGTTGATTTCCTGTGGAGGTTCGAGGTTATTCTCTGCCAGGTTGGTCCAGTACGTCGTTGGTCATGACCAAGGTTACTTAATCCGTCTGGCGTAACGACCTCAGCAGTATTTCCCGCCTTCTTGGACCGAATGTAGCGTCGTTGATCAACTTCACAGTTGTGGCGACGAATGCCACTTCAACAAGATCGCGACGTTCCATATTGATTGCATCTGATATCCGGTAGCCGCTGATCACAATTCGTCACACTACCTGATTCAATCGCAATAGCTTGCAGCTGATCGCGTCTCGTGTTTCATTGGGTTGGTAGAGCCCTCCATGTGACGTTTTGGTCAAGTCGTCATGACACTCAATACCAAAAATCCTGAGTCTGGCAGATTCATCATCCGATCACATTCCTATTCTTTGCATTGTAGTTTCTACAACTGCTAATTTCCAAGACAATGTTGCTATCCGTTTCGTTTGCTTTGGTTTCCATACATTAATGACTGGCATGTATGCTCGTGTAAACAAAGACCAAAAAACCGTTTTATTGCAACAAGTACCACATCAAGGACCTTTCATTGCAATAATAATAAACCACTAACAATCATGATCTTTGTACGAAGAGCAAGAACTTTCAATGCAGGCAGAAGCGTGATCGCGACACAGGATAATAGTAGAGCACAGCCACAGACGATAACCAGAACAAGGACTCCAGTGCTTGATTGCGATTTTTCAGCCTTTTCGAGCGGTTGCGCGATGTTCCCATCGGTACTTGATGCATCAACATTGAAGTGGTCGGAGACTTGTGAGTCAGTAGAAACTCGTTCTATCTGTTCGCATTCAACAGATGGATCAGTAGAATTGTCATCATTGACGTGATCAGAAACTTGTGGTTCTTTATCAGCAGCATT